>JAQFYU010000450.1:0-22204 GCA_034694905.1 Ceratophysella granulata | reverse complement strand
AACACGGTTTTTTATTTATATTTTCAATAAAAATAATTTAAAAACTAAAGCCTTCAGTTTTCAGATTACAATTATTCAAACGGGTTACAATTCTCTAGCCCACCTTGTTTCAAAATTTTGTCGATCAACTCGGTGGTACAATACGCAGAGTACAGTAGAGACCATAACTACGTCATAAAAATATCAAAAATTAAAACCTACCTTTTTGTAACTGTTTTGAATTGAATTTGGATTTGGGCGTACAGCTGGTTTTGGTTGCTGCTGAGCTGCAGGTTGTCGATACGTCTGAAATGTTTTTAAAAAATCGTTTAAAAATAGTGTTAGAATTAAAAACCGATTCAATTTATGAATTTTAAATAATTCTAATTAAATTTTTTCGTTTTCTCATTTTTTAAAGTAAAATTCTAAACCAAGCTAAACCAACGCATACCTGTTGCAACTGATGTTGTTGCTGAGCAGCAAGTTGCGCCGCCTGATGTAACCTTGCCTGATGCAACTGTGCAGCTACCGCCGCCGCCTGCTGTTGAGCCTGTTGAGATTGACTAGGTTTGACATAGCGCTGCTGCTGTTGAGCCTGTTGTTGCTGAGCCGCTTGCTGCTGCGGTTGCTGCTGGGCTAAAGCGGAGACAAAAGCACAAACTAAAATCACTAAAAACTTCATCCTGACTTAATGAACTGATGCGTGAATGGTTGAGTGAAACTTATATAGACAATTCTTCGATACGCTTTTTACACACTCCGGCCTTCATGACTTCATGAGATCTGCCAATTTAAAGGTACAGGTGGTGGAGCCTAAGCCTAAGCTCTGTATTAGTCCCTCATTTGTTACACAGCCTCACAGAAGTGGAAAGTGAGTTTTTCAGAGCATTAACTGGGCCAAGCAGAAGCAAAGACTTCTTTTTCCCAAAGCTTCATCTCTTGAGACGTGTTTACATTGATTATTTTGGAGATGAGACGTAAACAGAGAATAATTGGGAACAAATATGATCTGTATTTATCTACGGTTATGCCTTGTGCCTTCTGAAACACGAGCATGACGCTTTTTGAGCACTCCTTCATATTCTATTCATAATTTTTTTTTAATCGTCGTAATTTAGAAATGGAGAGTTGTGGTTGGGTTTGGTTTGTGATTTGAATTTTGATGAGTTTGATGGTTATAGCCTATCATAACCTAGGCTACAGAGTAATTGATTCATTCGAGTGAACGAATTCATTTGTATTATATTTATATCCTCCGGCCAGGCATGGCCATCCAACCGTAAATTCCGTGAGGTAATTCAGTAACCGGCATGCACTTGACGCGAGAGATTAATGATGCTAGGTTTAAAATTAATTAGGTTTATAGTCAATATTTTGTATTCTGTCAGAATGATATCTTTCTAATGAATGTTTGATACAGTTCAACTGGATTGGATACCCGTGGCGGTAGTCTGGAATAACTGAACGGTGTTCACAATTCTGAAGGGGAAGTGGTTCATTTGGTTTTATTTTAAGGCATATGTTAGCGTAAGACATGGTTTTCGGCTTTTAGTCAAGATTAGGGAAAGGTTTTTATGTAAAAATTCAGTACTCGTGTAGCATGCTCTTGCATATTTTGAGTTTTGTGGTTTGAATACATATTTTGACGTTTTTGGCAATTCGTTTACGATTTTATTGCACATTTGGATACTTTTTGGAGGCATTTTTCAATATTGTACGATAATTTGTTCTTTATTCAAAGATTTTCGCCGTGTTTAGTTTTTGCAATATGCTTTTGTTGGAATTTTATAATCTGTCGCGGCTTAAATTAAATTTGACGTTTTCAAGCAATATTACGTTTTTACCGCTTGGACGACTGCATGGATATGCATGGATATGGATATGCATGGATCGTATTTTTTTTTTATATTTAAATGGTTACTTTTTGCATTGTGGTTTTTGCGGTTTACTTTGATGAATATTTTTTGCATTTTTATATTTTAATGCATATTTTGGAATTTTAATGCATATTTTGGGATTTTAATGCATATTTTGGGATTTAAATGTAGATTTCGGGATTTAAATGCATATTTTGGGATTTTAGTGCATTTGTAATGTATATTGAGGGTTTAATAATAATTTAATGCATATTGTGACATTTTATGTTGCATATTTTAGTGCATATTTTAAAAATAATTTTCGGTAATTTATTGTATATTTTAGCGAGCTTATCAACCGTATTTTAGTGCATACGAGCCTTTCCTTAGTGATGACATATAGGGATAGGCATGTATTGACGATTTTCGATTTAATCGAGAATATTAAAGATGCTTCACAAGGTAATGGTGTTAGCTTTGAAAGAATTCGCAAATATCGTACGTATCTCGTATTTGAAGCTAAATAATTTTTATTTGGATGAAAATCTTCAACACACTGTACTTGAAATTCGAGAGCATCACGTTTATTCCCAAATGAGCCTTGGTGAAGTGGGAAGAATTCTGGATTTACCCTTTCTGAATTAATGTAGCATGCTTAAGGCTGAGGATGAGCTTCTCAGATTCACTTCTTCTTTTCCTTCTTTTATTTCAATTTCGTTTTCATCGAATCTTCCTTTTCCCTCTAATATAATAAATACATAGACTTGATATAAGAAAGTAGCCTTGTGGTGAAGTGGTGAGGAGGGTGAGAGCGTGGCTCTCGCACGATGCGGTCTCAGCTCGATTCAGTTTCCCCGTCAATTGGACATCTGACATAAATCGCAGAATTTTCGGTAAATGCTTTCGCATCGCACTACTTCGTTTTAAATAAATGTTCGGTTGTTATGTTACGATTGCCACATACGCAGGAACCTAAAATTCAACGGAGCAGTTTTTGCCTATCTGCGTTGAATTGACGGGACGCGACTGATTTTGGGATTTGGGACGTTCAATTCATTTCATTCGAAGTGGAATCCGTACGTCGACCAAGATTTCCCGCAGACTTGAGATGATGATTTTATTAAATTGGTTCGTTGAGGAATGGAGTGTGTATGTTTTGTATTAGGCTGTCATGTCTGTCAGTAGGAACCCTGTACCTACTCCAGTCCAGAGTTATGAACCCACTGCTCAGGCCCTTCCGCACCGTTGAACTTTGGAACCGGGATGTGTGGCCAGGCCACGTGAGTGAGTGGAGCCACGCGATACGTGATCTGCTCACAAAATCAAAAATTTAGTAGATATTTCCGGAATTCAAGACTTGTGCCTTAGGAATTCAGCCTATTGTATCTTTTGTGTGTCTCGCGTCATGTTGTAAAGAGATACAGTTAAGTTTTTATTTACTTAAAGCATTCTTATGCAAAACATATTTTTTCGGGGGTTCGCTGTAGATTTTTAAATTAATTTTTCGACAATTTACACAGGCCTAGTTTCAATGACTAGAATCTAAACTGGAAAATATTGTCTATTTTTTAAGTTTGGGTCAGATTTTCATATTTGATATTTTGCTGCACAATTTACATTTTCTAAACATATTTTTTATGCAATTTTCTTGGAAATTCTAACATTCTCTGAAAGCATTTTCCGTTGTATGGGTTTTTATTCAAAGATTTTGGAAAATGTTTAATTCTAGGCAATAATCGTCTTCTAAAATTTCAAAAATGTGCGCGACTTGAGCCTAAATTGATATTTTAATATTTTATATAATTGGTTGACTATAAATTATACATCGAACATTTGTTATTAGACATTTAAATGAGTAAAATTCTGCATAAAATCTATTTTAGTGTGTTCAAGTGCAAATATAGATTGACTATTTTGGTGCATATTTTAATTCATATTTAGACCATTTTTAGTGCATACGAGCCTTTCCTTCTACAACCTTGAAATACGGGTTTAAAAATTAATTAAAATTATGTCACATTATATTAGTTTAATTTTTTAAATTATAATTGAATGATACATTACAATAATGTAATTGCATATGTCTTAAACGAATTGATACGGTGGAACGTGTGGCATACAAATATGGTTCCATTAAGGCCCTGATTAAAAAGGAAATGACGCCTATTTGTGTCTAACTTCTCTAGTTGAAGCTGTAAACAGACTGAGGGTGCTTGAGAATGTTCCGTAATATAAAAGGCGGAAAAGAGTAATGAAGACTCGGAGCGGGTTTGATGTGCTCAGCCCATATATTTAGCCAACCTATAGAACATAGCTATATATAAACTCGTTCTGGAATCTGGACTGGATTGGAAATAGCATGAACACTGGAGCTAGAGACATGCCCCTATTCAGAAGCCTTTTCATTCCTCTTCCAATACCCGTCATGTCAGCCCATTATAACTTGGGACAGGGCTTCGTTGTTGGTTAGCTTGGCGGATATAAACAATGAGTTGGTGGGATGGACGGGACAAAGGTCCTTTTATTCAATGTTTTACATCCAGAACCACTTTCCTGTCACATACGGCCTTCCAGTAATTGCGAATTTTTGGGACATGTAGAAGTATCTGTGGTTCCGTCTATTTACTCTGGAAGAGGAATTCTTCCGAAGGAATTACAGCGATTAGCGTTGCATTTACTGCGGAGCTGCTTATAGCGACTTGCTAGTCTGTACTTACTTTTTTAGCTCCAGAAAATTATGCAGCAAGATTCGTATAATTTTAAATGGAATTGCTGTACATCGTTTTCGAGTTATAGCTGCAGCAATAATTCAATATCATAAATATTTAGTTTTTAGTTTTCCGAGTTTTATGTTGATGGGATAGTGTTCATGTGTTTATGTTGCTTTTTTGGTGTTTCAGGTTCAGGTTTTTATGTTGGTGGTTCTTTCTTATTAGATATTACAACTTTTGGTGTTGCGAATTTTACATTGTGATTTAGTGTTGCGGTTTTGAAGTTATGGTATTTAATGCAGCTAATTTTAATGTTTCTACTTTTATTGTTTCTTTTTAATGTTGCTGTCTTGTTCCTTCTTTTTCAATGTTGCCGTTTTATGTTGAAGGTTTAGTGTTGTTGTTTTATGTTGAAGGTTTAGTGTTGTTGTTTAATTTTGATGGTTTAGTGTTGTTCTTTAATTTAGATGATTAAATATTGCTATTGGATGTTGCCGGTTTTTATGCTGCTGTTTTGTTGTTTCAGGTTTTTATATGGTCATTTAAGTATTTCAGGATATTACGTTGTGGTTTTTATGTTGCTGCTTTTAGTGTTGCGAGTTTTATGTACTTAGCAGTGTTTTTTGTTGTGACTTTTAAAGCAATTGTCCGTTCTGCGGTTTTTAATGTAGTGATTTTATGTTGATATGTAGATCAGTATTGCTGTTCAATGTTGATGGCTTAATGGTGCTCTTTATTTTGCTGCTTATTGTTGTACTTTTTATGTTGCTGCTTTGTTGTTTGAAGTGTTTAGCCGTTTAAGGATTTCAGGATTTTATGTTGGGATTTTTATGTTGCTGCGTTTAGCGTGTTGCGAATTTTATGTAAAGTGGTTAAGCGTTGCTGGTTATAAAGTTGCTGTCCTTCTTACCGCGGTTTGTAATGTTGCTATTTCCAATGTTGCGGATTTATATTGGTGGTGTACTTTTTTTAATGGTGTATATAGTGTTGCTGTTTTATGTTGCTGTTTAAGGTTTTTATGTTGTGGTTCTTATACTGCTATATTTAATGTATCGAAGTTTATGTTGCGGATTACATTTTGTGGTTTAGCGTTGAAGTTTCGAAGTTGCGGTATCAATTCGGCTTTTAATGTTGTGTCTTCAGTGTTGTTTTTCATATTTCTGTTGTAATTTGTACATGGAGGTGAACGTGTGACGTGTCTTCGGTTGTTTCGTGCGCTGCTGGCCAAGATTTATTATAATTGTAATTTTAGTTTGTTTAGATCAGAATGGCGCTACAAACCGTAGATTTCATAATTGATACCTACCGTTGATGTATACAGCAACGCTTTAAGTTGAATCGTATTTATTGAACCTTTATTCAAACTTTAAACATTATCATGTATCAAGAACTGTGAATATTACGAAATATTCCAAAGGTTGCAGCCATGCATTTACAGATCATTAGCCACCCACAACCAAATTTCGAAATCCCCACTTTCACCCTAACGTTAATGACCCTTACGAGCTTACCAGCCAATCTTTGAACCGCATTTTCCTTCACTTGCAAGAAACAATTACGCAATATCACACAAAATGTCCTGAAAGGCTTTAGTCCTGAGTCGCCTTTATGCAGCTTTGTTGGTTATTGAGGGAACCCACATCTTCTGTGGTACAGTTTTAAAAGCGGTACGACAGCCGTCATCCCGTTTCCATGGCCCCATGCCCCATCAGTACGACTTTCCCTCCAAAGCTTCATTCTCAATTGAATTCTATTCTGGTTCTATATATTATTATTATCCTCTCGAGCCCAGGCTTTCTCCGTCTGTCGCTTTCACTTCTTTTGGTGACTTATTCCACTGTTGGGTCGAGTCAGAGAAAGTCAGGACGCCACTTAAGTCGGATATCCGCTCTCTCCGCCTTCAGGCCTCTTCCAATTATTACGTAGCCTCCAAATCTACAATATTTGTAAATACACACATCTGTTTTTCCATATCAAACTTCGATATGTAAAAAATTTAAAAAAGTAGCTTCCGCATCCCACGTGTTTTTCCTATTTTAAAATTCCATAATACTTTGAAAGTTTGAAATGTCATTGTACTCCAGCCATGTACCGAGTTACACATTCACTCAAGAAATATATTCACTTTCTACTCGTGATTTTAGTTCGAAAACAAAACACATGGCCCCCTTGGTTTCACTTTAAAAATCCCATTTAAAGGGATAAGTGTGAAGTGTGCGTGTGTGCGTATGATAATAGGGGAGACCAGAGCTTCTTTTTCTGATTCTGAGTGAAAAAAATAAAATTGTTATGTGTTCAATAATCGTAATCCTGGAAAAAATGTTTTAGGATTTATTACAGTTCAGGGTTCAGTTCAGTGCTTAGTCAGATATGGGTTCTGAGGTTCTTTGGCTCAAAAATAGTTTCCAGTTGACTTTTTACAAATTTTATTTGGAACTTGGGTGAAGCCAAAAATTCTCATTTATTGACATGGAGTTCATCTCGAGGGATTCATTCGAATAAAGTGCTTACAAGCCAGTTTTTCTCTGACACTCCAAGCGTGGAATGACTAATTGGGACCGCAAGGTGTTACTTATGGTCAATGGTCATATCTGTAATCTTGGAGGAGGGGCTGGTACTGTTTGGTCCCATTAATAGAGCACATACATTTATTTTATGAGTATCAGTTTGACCTCAGTTGACCACGACATTTTTACGACGTCGCTTGACATCTTAACTTCGGCTGGCCAAGGATTTTTCTGGTGTATACATGGAACCTTAAAAAAAGTGTGTTTCTCCAGATTTTCGATTGTGATACGAGGCTTCACGCCTTCAACAAACCAATTTGTTATATATATCAACCTTAAATATCTGTTCAACCATTCATCGTTGGTCAGGCTTACGCCAGACGTGCTGTGTTCCGAATGACACTTTTGGATCTACGTAAATCATCAATGAACAGTGAGAAAGCTTCAAATCCTATGAGCTGAAAGGGGGAAAAAGTGAATATGAGAAATATTATATAGTTTATGTGATGGGGAAAAAGGTGCTGATGCTGAGGCTTGAGGAATCATAAAAAGTTGGATAATGCAAAATGTCTTCCAGGGAATTTATAAACTAAATGTGAGTTTGAAATAATATGGCACTCGTCTGTTCGGCACGATCCAAGATATGGTCTGTCATTTGTGTGCTTGGGGTGGGTTTAGCCCTCGTGCTCATGATTGGAGGTGCATTGGGCTGGTTTGAATCTGGTTCGGGTTACTACAAAGGCTACAAGGAGAGAACAAGGAATTCGGAGAGTCCGTCCATTGTCTCGGCTGGATTTGGACCGAGTGATGAGGTTGATAAGGCATAGTTTAGTGTACAGGGTGGGTGCTAGAATTTAAGAATGCTTTTTAAAAAAGATTCAGGCTTGAACGAAGAGAATTTAAGGACTCTTGATAGTATAACCGGTAAATCGACTACTTACTTATTTAATTGCTTTTAATTATTGTACTTAAAAGATTTTAGGTAGTTTTTTGAATTTTTAGAAAGAGCTAAGCTTTACCTCAACACACGTTGACATCGTTGGCATTAGGCAAAATAAGTAAAATGAGGTCGAGAAATCATATTTTTGTAGATTAAAGCTCACTTTGTGAATTTTTGAAATAAACGAAAATATTAGCGTAACAAACGTTGACTTGGACGAATTGACATAGCAACGACCCCAATTTAGACAAAATGAGGTCAAGAAATTATACTTTTGGGAGGTTCAGGGTCATTTTCGAATTTTTGAAATAAGTCCAGTCTTAACATACGTTGACATGGACGAATTGACAAAGCAACGATGTTAATTTAGACTAAGCTAAAACAAAGAATCGGATTTTTGCAAAAATGTTCGAGGTAATCTTTTGAATTATTGAAAGAAGCGCGAAATATTAACGTAGGTTTGACTGACGAATAGAAATAGCACTAATTTATGCAATTTATGCAATTTAGGAAGAAATTCAAATTTTTGTATCCGATTTTAGGTTGATTTTCGAATATTTAAAAAGTTCAGAATTTAATGAATTTAATATTGACTTAATGACATAACAAATAATACCAACGCTAATTTTGACAAAATGAAGACGAAAATCAAATTTATTTCTGTAACAGGTTAAAGATTCATTTACACGGATAAATGGACGTTGACATGGACGAATTGACATACCAACGGCCCGAAATTAAGGTAAATTGAAGTCAAAGAATCAGATTTTTATAACCAGTTCAAGGCAATATTTTGAAATTTTTGAAATGATTGCAAAATATAATACGCGTGCGTAGACCTGGGTGAATAGAAATAGCAAAAACCGACAATTCAGGCAAAACGAGGGAAAATTTAAATTTTGTATCTAACTTAAGGTTAAATTGCAAATGTTTGAAAAATTCCCGAATTTAATATTACGTTTACACACTAAGGCAAGAGTAAATAATCAAATATGATTTTCCTTTTAAAATAGTATAAAATTAAATCTTATTCATAAAAAGCTTCCATAATTTTTGTTGGAAATTTCGAAAAGCGACCAATATTGAATCAAAATCCGGTTTAAAGTATCTAAAAGATACCTTAAGCTCCTTTTATTAGTTATAATTCGCAAAAGCATTTCCATACTAACATAATCGGATTAGGCTACAGAAGTTATCAAAATGGAGACACTTCTCACGCCCACCCTGTACATCTATTTAAGTTAACTCAATCGTAAAGCTTATTTTCGTTTTTGGCATTTACTTGTTCTGATTCGAAGCTTTGATTCCCTGATCCGTGTGTTGAAGCTTGATACATGGCTATGGATAAAATCTAAATTTATTTTTGGTACATTTCTCAATTCAATGTATGTAGAACGATATGCAGTCACACGACGGTACGGACTAGGGAACGCATTTAGTTGTACTTTTTACGACAGTTTATGCATCGCCTGGCCTATTGCTTCATCTCTCACTCCCTACCTACTAGCTCCCTACCTTTCCAAATCATTTACTTTCACGTTTTTTTTTTTGTACCTTCTTGACTTGAAATCGAATGCTTAGGCTTTAGCTCTAGCTCTGCATATTAATGCTCTCAAATTGCATGGAAGAAAATGGTTTATGTAAATTGGCACAGGGGTGAATCTGAATAATTTCCTCTCACAAATTCCAGTTTCATGGAGGAACTAAATTATGTTATAGCCATTAGCAAATTGAAAATTATATAGAGACAAAAAAAATTGGTTCGACATGATGTACGTAATTACTGGTTAAGGTTTATGTGTGCAGGGGATCTTGATTGACTCTAATTAGGCACACGTAAGTCATCCATCTTGTTTTTGAGACAGGTCTGGAGTCTGGAGCATCTGTTGTGTGTTATTGTTGCCGAAGTGCATCTTGAATATTGTGCATAATTTGCAGAACTTTGGTAATGTGTCAAAATTACGTAAAGTTTACAACATTGTATAGCATAAATAATAAATGGAGTTTTGATGTCATATTCAGTTCCAATTTTCACATTTTGTTTGTATTTTGTTTGATTTCGGTTCGGTATACAAAAGAAATGGAGATTTTGATTGATGCCTTAACTTGGGTCATAAAATACAAACTACATCCTAATCATAGGGTTTTAAGGCTCACCTGGAGCCGATTTCCATTATGATTTGGAAGCCTTGAATTTCAATTTTTAAGTGCATTCTTCTTGTGAACATGTACAGGGCGGATACGATAGTTGTGTTTTTTTCTACAGTCGGCCACATAAAATCCTAACTTTTTTATAACTTTTTTTGTTTGTAAATTGAATATTTTGCCAGGACATTTTTATAAATAAACATATTTTCTCCAAATATTTTTTTCTAAAATAATATATTTCGCTTTTGGTTATAAATTTGCTTAATTTAAAATGTATTGAAGATTGCTCGAATGTTTTTCCGGATTTTTGCAACCAAACTTGAGCATATTCGTTAAAGTTTGGGGAAAAAATGCCAAAATTAAAATTACACGTTGACATGAACGAATGACCTTAGCAACATACAACAAGCTACTCGTACATAGAAAAAATTAACACATAAGGTGCATCACAATAAAAATTGTATCAAGTACTGTTGTTGCTTCGATCATTTGAAAATTTGAATATATTGTTAATTTTTGCATTTTAAAAGCCTCAACAAAATAAACTTAAATTTGATACTCAAGCCTGAAAAACTTGGAAGCTTCTGTAGTTCCAAAACAAAGTCTATGGTCTTGGGTAGAGAATAATTTATAAATATTTTGAACAATGTTCTGGCACACCCTGTACATTGCCCCTTTGAAGATGCACACCGGGCACCGATGCACTAATTCATACGCATACGGACCTTAAGTCGAGTTGGCTGGCTGAATGCACGGTGCACGAGATCAACATTTGGTTCAGCTGTAGTACCGTATATTTTAAACAGGAAATAAATAATATTTATCATTGAGAAGTTAATCCTGTCGGTCTGTGCTATATCCAATTCTTTAAATCCTAATAATGCTCATGTCACGCCAGGAAAAACCACACTTTCCCAGCCTAATAAGCATAACTGCAACTGGTAACATATTTCACCCGTAGCAATGAAACTGGATATCCTGGTGAGGAACTAAAAAAAACCAAACCTTAAAAGGGCCCGGCCTAAATTGTCCCTTGGCTTTTGGCTTTCCACATACTCCAAGTTGAAATTCTTGAAGATTGAGTACAGAACTGGTATACCGGTCAATTGCCTTCCAGCCAGCACCCTGCACAGTTGAAACTTTGCTGACTTGACTTGTGACTTTGATTTGCTTGTTTTATGCCGGATGCAGATCCGCTCTAATGAAATGCAAACATTTTTTTTTGCTCGGAGACAGAACTGCAAATTGAGGCAAGTGTAATATTATGTAAATGCAATTAGACGGTTTGTCTTGTGGGTTCGGAGTTCCTGGCTTGGATGTTGCTAAATAACTACGAGTATGCCAATGGGACTGGAAACAGAGATTAATGTTAGCATTTGCATGGGACGCCTAATTGAGTGAGAGTAAATGAGCTAATTTCATTCACACCTGTGGGAAGGATTTGAGTTGATTAAATTCCAGCGTCAATCTCAATTTTTCAGGGTTCATTGAATCGAATTTGTCGTTTGTACACTTTTGAAGCTAAGAAAAGCACGTGTAGTTGTGTCATATTTGCTTTCACGTGTGTGTGGTCCAGGAAATGTGCTTAGTGCTTGGTAAACTTACATAGGGCGAGCGGAATTTCATTTGAACTTTGAACTCTGTCGGTAATTTGTTTTGCTGGAAAATTTGCGTGGAAGAGTTGATGCAGTAAAGTTGAAATTCAAAACTTAAATTGAGCATGGCATTAAGTTGGCAAAAAACCATTTGAAGTAATGACATTTTTTGCAAATTTGCATTAAATAATTCGGGACATTTAAAAATAAGCTTGTGCCTTCGGCGTTAATCTTTTTGAATAGCGATTTTGAATACTAAACTTGACCTACTATTAAATATTATATAAACTGAAATTAAACTAATAAACTTAAATAATTCAGTTTAAGTTATGAAATACTTACGTTAAACAATATTAACCAAATAGACATAATATTGGTACATTTTACATTTTATTAAACTAAACTATAACATTTTCAATTCAATTTATTAAATAAAATATTTCTCATTTATTTCTCAAATATATTAAATCAATAAATAAATTTTCGAAATTATAATAATTGGTTTATTTTACATTTTATTAAAATAAAGTATTAAATATAATATATTGAAATTATTGATGGCGTTGAAAGACTTGAAAAAGAAACGTTGAAAATTGGTAGTCAAAAAACGCCAAAAAGTTGCCAAAATTTGTTTGGTTTCCAGAAAATTCTTTATCTGAAATTACACAAATGCATTTTTAACCAAACTTCGATTTTCCAGGTTTAAACACATTGTCCAATGTTTGAAAATTTGGATATTCCTTAAATCTTATCGAACAATCCTTTTCGACCAGCACTGTATAATCAGGTAGTCACTTAATCCCATAATGTATGCACGATTTCGGAGATCCAAGAAGTCAATTATCATTAAAATGAGCTCTTTCCGAATATTCAGTAAAAAACGAGTTTTGAATTCTACGTTGGGAGTTAGGAACCAAATAGAATTATTCGGACCCACATTACATCACATCACATCATTATAATGAAATGAATCCCAAAGACGACTCCCATTCTTCTGCCCATCCATCTATTGTTCAATCCATTCATTGTTTTCCCTCAATAATAAGTGGGATCCTGGGGATGAAGATGAGTTTGTATTTTGGGCTAAGAACCCTTCAGCTTTTTATATTACCTGAATGGTGGTCATACGAGAAGCTATAATAAGCATGTAAACCAAAGTCAAGGAAGAGGGGAAAATTAAGTACTTTCTGGTTTCTCATAGCAGGTTCCATGGATGGCATTATTTGTGCCTGATAAATAGGGAAAGGCTCGTATGCACTAAATGATTGTCCAAATATGCAGCAAAATAAGTTTTTATGTACTAATGTGCGAATTTTAATTAATTTTTTGAAAAGCAAATACTTGATATAAAATCCAGAAAGTATACTCGTAGTTATAAATTCGTAAAAACGTATTCATGAAAACATCAAAGAATCTAAGGCTAAACATTTTTGAAATTCCAAAACGAAATATTGACCACAAATTAAAAATATTTGAAAATATATTAGAAAACAATTGTAATTATAATTGAAAATGCTTTAACAAGCCTGAAAATATGCATTACAAACGACAAAATATGTTTAAAAATCTCGAAAAGATGCTCAGTAATTAGCAAACCATCAAAATATGTAATTATAATTATGCATTAAAGGCTTAAATAAAATTGAAATTAATTTAAAATAGCCTGAAAATATGCACTGAAAACGGTCAAAATATGTTGAAAAAAACTCCAAAAAATATGCTCATAAGTAAAACAAACATGAAAATATTTAAAGAGGTACAGTTTAAATTGCTTCAAAAACCTTGAAAATATGCACTAAAGCGTCAAAATAATATCTAAAACCTATCAAATCATATGCTTATAAACTAGAAAAGCATCAATATATGTAAATCCAAATAGAAACAATTAAAATTCCTTTAGAAAGCCGAAATATGCACTTAAATCGCCTAGATATGTTTAAAAACTCAAAAATATGCTAAATCCGTGAAAATATGCAAATATGTATTAAAACCTTAAATACATTAAAATTTCTATACAAAGCCTAAATATACGCTCTAAAAACGCCAAAATATGCGTCAAAACTAGAAAAACATCCAAAAATGCAAATATGTAATTAAAACCTTAAAATTTACACAAATATGAAGTACAGAATCTGGTTCCTGGAATCAGATCGGTATGAATCGTTGACAAAATTCTTTAAAAATTCACAGAAAGCCCTCGAAAAAGTATATTTCTGCATAAGAAACCTTACCCTATTCATAGCAGGCTTCAAACTTAGCATTTGGCGTGCCTAATAAACCCAGCATCACTTCTCCATGTTCACTTCAGCTCATTCCAATGCAGGATTTGTCTAGAGTTAAATTACATTAAAGGCATTACATTAGAACACCCCGTGTGGAGCAGGCACTTTCCGAGCCCAGTCCCAAAACTCAAGTCACTCCACAGATTTCCCTCCTTGGAAAAACAGACGACTCTGTTAGTGGCAGGCATTTAGAAGTGAACAGAGAAAATACTGAAATATATTGTTAAAGGGGTGTGAGTCTGTGTTCAAGATTTGCAGTCATAAATCTTCCAACCTTAAAAAACTGTGCCATTCCAATCCAGGGATCCACTGTGCGCAAATTCAAAAAATAAGAGGGTTGAAGTTGAAAGTTAAATGTTGAATTTTGAATTTATGGGAAATCATTGGACAAGTGACAATTACACAAGGCCTTTATTCTGAAAACAATACGCCCAAGAGTTCATCCTGATAAAAATGGGACATTGAGCCTGTGTTGAGGGAACAAAAGAGGCTTGAATTTGATTTATTGGTTCATTTGTTACACCTGACATTCCAGAGTTGAAGTCTTAAAGCTAATTCCATGTTTGATGTCAAATCTGGCTGAAAAAGCCATCCGTTCATTAGTGACTGCGTATCCAGTTCTAATCCGTTCAAGTTGGTTCGACAGTAGTGATTTTTCTGCGGCTGGTTGGGCTTAAAGTGCCTAAAATTACTTAATTAACCCGAATTAAAAATTCCGGTTAGCTGGGAAATAAACAGAAGGCTTTGTTTAAAAATTAGGAAACGAAGGCCACCAGCCCATGAATAGAAAACAATGAAATTATCATGATTTTCATCCGAGGACGCCGGACCTACCCTTTCCATGTCAAAGAATTAGTTACCATACTATTTGATCATGACATTGACATTAAACCTCCCACTGATTCATCTTTAACATCAAACGGGTCATTAAACACAAAAGTGGTTGTGAGTTGTGAATATTAAAAAGGGGTGTACACTCCTCGTATAATGTGATACACGTCAGATCAAACTCAATAAGAAGTGTGCTAAACTCTGGTTTACAAAATGTTTCGGGTTTATAGTATACAAGTATTTTTTGCCTATTTGATCCTGAAGGGAGCTATTCAAGACTTGAAGTTGTATGGGATGCCTGGAGTTGCTGAAGTTCAATGTGACGACTCCTTCTCGGTCTGTTCATTTCTCTTCCGGGTTCCTTATGTTATTTTTTTTTTTTGGTTTTTAGGATGTATAAAAAGTCGGTTTAATTGTGACGCACATACACTATACATTTTATTCATAATAAATTCTGAACGGAAAGCGGTCATGCATCTACTTTTCCCGAAAGTTGTAGAATTTATACAAGGGTCATTTCAAAAGTTCCTTTAAAATTTCGTTTTCTCTAGGAGTAAATTAATGAAAATCTAAGCACAGATAAAGGCATTTACATTTGACTTTTAGGGTAAAATTTGGTTTCGAAATTTTTATCAATCTTTTGAAATTTATTTCAATTTATTTTCAAAATGCCACTGGGCATGCCATAGATATACTAATTTTGACAATAATTCACCGAAGAAATTGGAAAAATCGTACGAAATTGAAACACATTAGATTTAATATATATTTTTAGCATTCCTGAATTTTTGAACGAAGAATGTAAGAAAGAAATGAATTTGATAAAATGAAAGCATATAAAATGAGCGACAGGATAACAGTAATTGTAAATTTTTCGGAAATTTACATTCGTCACTGAAGTTTTAACACAAAATTTGCAATAAATCTGTTTCCCAAATTTTTTAATTGGCCCAAGATTAGTTTAGTTATGCACAAATTATACGTTAAAGCTAAATACATCAAACACTGCTTGAGAAATCGAAATTTTAAGCTGACGACCTAAACTTGTGAAATGACCCTCGTAAAATTACTTTCCATGTTAAATTGCATGCATTACCAGACAGGCTAAAACTTTTAACACCTAATTAATTTGCAAGATTTATTCCTTCTAAAGCCGGTTTTCCATTTAGCGTGACTCGTTCCCTTTTGTTCATTATAAATTCTGAATTCTGTTTAAAATGCTCAAGTCTGGCTAAGGCATTAGGAAATGAGTCATCGCCTTATTCAGTGTTTTTCCCCAAACTTATGTGTACTTATTGTCAGTATGAAAAATTATTTTGACCGTTTCTGCCTTGTGTAACGCACAAATAATTTTGGCACTGCACTGCACTGTACAAAGGAATGCTCACGCTTCCACGTAAACACATGCCATCTCATTGCTCACAAATCACAAAGGCAGCAGGTAGACGATGTTTAGGAAGGATGAGATTGCAAAAGGAGATAAACCTATGCAAATATAAGTGTAAGCAAAGTCTAAGTTACTGAACTTTAGGTGTCAAACCGTTGATTGTTCTTTTGTTTGAAACAAAGAGTTTCAGACAGATCAACCGTTGAACGTTTGATACAGACAGGCGATTACGTCGGGACATTCAATACAGATCAAAGTTCAGAGTTCGTAGTCATGTGATACGGACGGGTCATAAAATTTGCGATGCATTGCTGTCTCCTTTTATGGCAATTTATAAGCATTATAGGACAATTTTCTAATTATTAAATTAAACAAAAAATTTAGCAGCACACCAACCATTTGCAGGTTTTACAGGGTGAGCTCCAGATATATGCCTATCTTTTGAAATTACGTAAACTTCAGCGAAATCAAGAAATCAGACTCATTTAAATTATTATTTAAATATGATAATTTAACAAGCATTCATTTTTTCAGATTTTCCGGGGAATTTAGGATTTTTTGAGTTAATGAGAAAATAAATTAAAGTTAACCAGACGTTGACATGGACAAACGATCCTAGCAACGGCGAAAATTTAAAAAAAAACTAAATTATTAATTAATTAGGGAAATTTAATTTTCATAAATTTTTGACCAAACCGTCAAAAATTGTTATTTTGATAAATGCATGAATACTTGAATAATTTGTTCAGCACAATGCAACAATGCTAGTTTTTGATATTAGTTTCATAATATTTTTAAGATTCTCCGAGTCCGTCCGAAATTTCTAAAAAGCTCATCCTACACTATAAATTTCCAAAAAAATAAACTTTAAAAAAAATTAAAATGAATCAAAACAATTCTTCAAAAGCTGTTGAATATACTAAGTTAAAAAACGAGGCATTTTCTTGACTCACCATGAATGTGCTTCAACATTGTCAATTTTCATTCTGTTCACTATCTTTAGTTTTCCGTGCTTTTGTGTTACAGAACTTTTCGTCAGGTGAAAGCTCGGGTGATTTTGATTTAAATACACCAACTGACTGGAATGATCTGTCATACGATTATGCGGTTTGTTTATATATTTTTTATTTTTTGTTTTTAATGATTATATATTTGTTTCATGATATTGGAGCAATTCGCCTAAAAAATTACCAATTTTTTTTTGTGCTCGTTTTCTTGGCTTCTATGTACGTTTCGTTTGCTGTTCGTGCTTTCCCTCCTACATGTTGGACACATAATGCAAATAGGAGACTGGAGATTATGAAGATGAGATTGAGATGGGAAGTTCACCTCCGTTACCGCCAATAATCCCTGGACCACCACCGCCACTTCCCGCAGATTTCTCAGCACTGTCCAAACTGGCCTCCTATAATCGTGGAGACAAGGGTGACAAGGTTAGGTCAACAGTGACACAGCAAAAGTACATACATTGAACGTTCAAGTCTATCACTCTCAGAAACAATCAATATTTGCTAATGACATGACACGACGAGCAATTTAGACAGATTGGCAAAGTTTAAAGTGGCGAATATCCGTAAAAAATTGAAATACTCAGGATTTTTGCCACGGCGGAATTTGCCCAGGAATCTAGTTTAATTTTAAGTGTCAGAAAAATTCATCCACACAATGCCTGCTCCATTTTTTCACAATATTTCTGTAGATTATTTCAAAAAATTTCAAATTTTCTAAATGTGCATGATTTATATTTTCCGTTGTTGTAAGCCGCATAAGCTACAGTGCATGCAGTCTCGAGTCGCACATCGCACACTGTTCACTTCATGTATGTCTTGTTGCACGATTGTACTTCGAAATATGTATTTTTCTGTTTACGTACTGAATTAGTGAGCATGTCAATTTCTTAGATTTTATTCCTAAGATCTATTCTGTACTTTGACAATTTTGAAGGGTGATCCTGGTGCACGGGGTCCACCAGGTCCTAATGGCCAGAAAGGTGAACCCGGTCCACCTGGCAGTATTCCAATGTTTCGTGAGTCCGGCTCGGGTTCGGGGGATGAGGTACCTGCTTTTATTCTATCAATGCATGACAATTCACAACTATTTTCTATCATTCATGCTGCCTCTACTTTTTAGTAGCTTGCAATTTATTGATCTTCACGGTATATTGATTTAAAAGTTCATTAAATTCATTTTAACTAAATTGGTGAATTTGAATTTTTAAAACAGTTCGTCCCGTTCGATACTGGCGGCTTTGGAAGATGCACTTGCAATATTACGGACATTATTTTCAAATTGCCTGAAACACTCAGAGGCATTGACGGAAGCGTTGGACCACCGGTTCGTCATTTAATATTTAGTTACAAATTTCTTTTTAGAATTTATGCCTTTGTATAATCTAAGTTATAAGAATTTACTAACTTAAATGTTTTACAGGGTCCCATTGGACCGCAAGGCATTCAAGGCATTTCCGGTCCACCAGGACCAGAAGGTCCAATTGGTGTCACGGGACGTGTGGGGCCTGAGGGCATGCAAGGGCAAAAAGGTATATTTTCAATATTTACAAAAAAGTCTTCTGTAAATCAATTTTCAAATATAATTTTGTAGGAGAGCCAGGACCACCGGGTGCCAGGGGTTTACCAGGACTTTCGATCACCCCGAATGCTGTTGGATTTGACGTAAGTGATTCGGACAAACATTTGAAAAATAATATATATTTGAACTAGTTTATTGAAACTATTAAATGCAGCCGGATTGGAGACCTCGTAATTTAATGAAGGTTTGCTAGCTAGTGTGCATAAATTAATTGCTAGTATTCTAAAATGTCATTTCATGTTTGTAGGACCATATGACTGGAAATCTAAAGCCTGGACCACCTGGGCTTGCCGGTCCAGCAGGTGCGAGGGGTCCGCAAGGCGAGAAAGGCGAACGGGGTACAGTCCTAGTTGAAATTAATGCTCAGGCTTGTTTTCTTATATAATTCAGCTAATAATAACGCAACCTATTCTTCACCTTCTAGGATTCAATGGACTACCCGGTGAAAAAGGCGATAAAGTGAGAGCAACATGTCTGTACACTGTAAATCATGTTGAGTTTGGTATATAATGCTTTTAATTGTGTTTTGTGTAGGGTTCCGCCGGTATTGCTGGAATTCCTGGAGTATCGGGAAAGGATGGAGCTAAGGGAGATACTGGACCCATTGGACCTCCAGTAAAATGCTAATAATTATTTCTTAAATATTGGTTTCGTAATAAAATATTCCATTTACGAACTTATGATTTCATAGGGACCTCCTGCACCAACTAACCTGATGGAAGCCGCTGCTGTTCAGGTCCCTGTAAAGGTAATTTTCTCACAAATGTGCGGATGTGTTGTAAAATTCATAAGAATTGAGCAATTTTAATATCAAATTACTATCTTTTAGGGTGACAAAGGCGATCAAGGGGAAGAGGGTAGACGTGGGCGTAGAGGAAAACCAGGACCTCCGGGGTAAATTGGATAAATGATAAATATTCCATTGTAACGTTTAAATTCAATAATTTTCACACTGAATTTTCCCAAATATGAACTTTGTAGGCCACCAGGAGATATCGGCGCACCAGGCTGGCCTGTAAGTCATATTTTTACTAAAGGTTGTTTTATTATGAATTATTTGAAATTTTATATTTTGTTGCTGCCAATTGAACGTAAAGACAACAATGGCTCCATGGGTATTCGTTTAACATTCTGCAATTTTAGGTGTTTTCTTGCATACAAGTCTTAATCTGCATTCTATATTTCATAGGGACGGCCTGGGATCACAGTCGTAGGACCAAAGGTATCGAAGTCACTTAACTACTAGAACGTTTCCATAAAGAGTGATATATTATGCGAATATACAATCGTGCCTAATCAGAATTTTATGAATTCGTCAGGGTGAAAAGGGCGAACCATCAGGAGCAATTCCAGAAAGCTTCTACAATTATGAAATCCATGGACCTCCAAGCCCAAGTCCAAAGGACTGCAGTTGTCCAGCAGGTCCTCCAGTAAGTTGGCCCACTCAATTAAAACTAAAAATTAAACTTCATCAGAAATTGTAATTTTAAATGGTAATTTCGAAAATTCAGGGGCCACCCGGACCACCAGGACCAGCTGGGTAAATTATAGAATACCAATAGATCTCAATTTAATGTCAATATACATTATATATATGTATAAAGAGCACATCCGTTATCTTTCGAAACCGTTACAGCATTCCAGGCGTGTCAATCGTTGGAGAACCGGGAATCGGTGTACCAGGTTAAATTTTTACCATTTCAATTAAGTATTCCTAGAATTTCGAATCAAAATTTGTTGTGCTTCAATTTCACGCCGCTTTTTAAGGGAAAGGAGGCATGACGGCTCTTAGAGCTCGTCTTAAAGATACTACTCGTAATCCAGACATTTAACTAGCTTAAGCATGCACAAATTTCTTTTTCACGATACCTGTTATATGTCTAGGCCCACCTGGTCCTCGCGGTAGCCCGGGCGGTAGTGGTTCTGGAACGGAAAGCATATCGAAAGTAGTTCCTGGAGCGGTCATTTTCTTGGCTCGAGAGGCAATGCTTAAGGTAAAGGTCATTCACCTTTAACAACCAATTAAATGCATTAAAAAATCAACATGGTTCGGTAATCCGAATTTCCTACTAATTTAGATGTCAGATTTGAGTCCGGTTGGGACAATCGCATTCGTGAAGGAAGAAGAGCGCCTTTACGCTCGGGTTTCAGAAGGTTGGAAGCCGCTTCAGGTAACTTCATCTTCAGCATCGAACTCCTCTAACATTAAAATTTAATGTACACGAATTCCTTCTTATTTTGCAGATGGGTGAACTTCTAAGAGCTCCTATTGCAATGGCACACACAGAAATGACTACAGAGCCCCCAAGATACGTACGACCTCAATTTGAAGCTTCAAGCTTGGTTAACACTGTGGAAGGACCTAGCGTGAGTTGCATTTCTACTAGGATTCCCTTAAATTACTAACAAAACCATGCAAACTAACAACATTGGTTTTTATTTTAATTGAAGCAACTTATGAAAAGGGAATTAAAATCTGTAAGAAAATGATATTATTGTACAAAGTGGATGCGATGAATGACAACTCTTGAGGAAAAAATTGCAGCCCGTAAAAGAGGGCTGAGAACCTTACATTAATGTTATATTGAAAATATAACCGATTAAAGAGGTCTATAATTTTTCTAACAGCAGGTAGTCCGCGAAAACTGGTTGTGCATTCCCTGTTAAATTTTAAGTTTTTTTCGAAAAATATCGTTATTGCCATGACAATTGGCCCATATCAGCGTATTTAACGCTAATTTTTACAATATTTTTTCAAAAATATCAAAAATGCTTTTAAGCAGTTTCAAAAATTTGAAACAAATCAGAAATTCACTTAATTGGTTATATTTTCAATAGACCATGTTGCCAAGTCTCTAGGAGTTTAGATGTCGACTGGAATAATTTTTCAAAATGGAGAAAACTTATCGTATCCACCCTGTATTAATAAAAATCTACATGACACAGGAAAATCCGTTGGATGTAAATTCGGCGTAGATTAGTTAAGACATTGTAATTCAAGGTTCCTTGGTTTTTGAATTAAATCTGAATTTAATAATACTGGGATTAGTTACGGCTGGCAGCTCTGAACGATCCTTGGAGTGGAGACATGCATGGGATTCGTGGAGCAGACTACTCCTGTTATCGTCAGGCCCGAAATGCCAATTTGGCTGGAACATTCCGAGCTTTCCTCGTTTCCTACGTTCAGAATCTGGACTCTATTGTCAAGTACACGGATCGTAACTTGCCTGTTCTCAATATTAAAGGAGAACTTCTGTTCAATTCCTGGTCGGATATTTTCCAAGGTTCTGGGTCCTTCCTCACACGACCACCGCCCATCTACTCCTTCAATGGAAGAAACGTCATTCAGGACTTTCACTGGTATGCAAATCTAGAATCT
>JAQFYU010000449.1:0-22211 GCA_034694905.1 Ceratophysella granulata | reverse complement strand
TCCCACTCCTGGTAAGGCTTCTATTAATAAAGTTATTTGAGATCTTCGGCAATCCCAATTCCGAGCTATGTTTTTATTGGAGAAAACCTCTGCCACGCTAATGAACTCATGCCATTCTGTCCCCACAAAAAATTTATTGCTATCTCATCTGACATAATAATAAGGGAGTTTGGAATTCTGCGGTTCCTATATGCCACTGCAGATTTAATAGGCAGGGTTAGGTTTCTAGAATTTAGTGATGTATGGCGTGTGGCGTTAAGATTTTTAAAAAACTACATGGAAGGGAGATTTTCATCAATATTCCAATTAACAATGAGGTGTCCATAATTTTAAAATGTATTATTCCGTAATGATCAAATCATGTCAAAATTTTCATATAGCAAATTAAATGTAACGGTGCTAGATAGTAAAAAAATTAATGCCATTATGTTTTTTATATAAAAAGAGGATTCTATTAAAGTAGAAAATATAAAATAGGTTTTATTTATCTAGAAAATCAAAAATACGCTCATTTATCTAGAAAATTAAGAAATAGGTTTTATTTATTTAGAAAATTACAATCGTAGGCTATAATTTCGTTAGAAGCTTGAAAAATATGCTCTTTATATTTATAAAACCAAGAATAAGATCCAATTTTTAGAAAATTAAAGTATAGGGACTCTATTTAATTAGAGAATTGAAAAATAGGCTCCATTTATTTATAAATTAAAAAATAGGTTCTATTTATTTGGGAAATTAAAAAAACTGTATTTATTTTGAAGATTAAAAAGTAGGTCCTATTTATTTCGAAAATTCATAAGTATATGCCTAGATTTATTTAAAAGATTAAAAATGTGCTTTATTTATTAAAAAAAAACTAAAACCTAGGTCCTTAAATTTATTTATAAAATAAACAAGAAGTCTGCTAAATACCAACCCTTGCCTTCAAATAAATAACTCAAAAGACCAACAAAACAAGCCAATTATTAATATCATTTTAAAGCGGGCATTGACTTTTCAAAAAAAATAATTGGAAACTTTCACCAAAGTCATATTTCATTTTCACAGGTCCCTTCTTGCCCTGCAATGACCTCTTTGACTGGTGGACACTCCGATGCGGAGTATGGATCGTTTTTCTATTGGCCCTCATGGGAAATGGAACAGTTGTATTTGTTCTCATATTTGCACGGACTAAGATGGACGTTCCTCGGTTCCTTGTTTGTAATCTGGCTATTGCTGATTTTTGTATGGGTGTCTATCTGGGTAAGCATCTTGAACGATCCACTGCCATATGGAACTCGTTATTCTTTAAAATATATGCATTTGCATCATCCACTAATTTACCCGTTCGGTTTCTAGGTTTCCTCGCTGTTGTCGATGCGGCAACATTAGGAGAGTTCCGAAAATTCGCAATTCCCTGGCAGCTGTCAAACGCCTGTCAAACTGCCGGATTTCTCGGTGTTTTGAGCTCGGAATTATCTGTTTACACGTTGGCAGTTATCACGATGGAGAGACATTATGCCATAACACACGCGATGCATCTTAACAAGGTAAAATTTCGGGGTTAAAAACAAATATATGAAAATTTTGATTTTTTTTGTCTAAATCATTGATTTTGGTAATTTTTTAAATGGATTCCGTGGTATATCCCATGGCATTTTTGATTAATTTGATTCGTTGCCATGGTTTTTTTTTTACTTTTTGGATTCAAATCTTTGGATTTTACATTCAAATTGATGAATTTTTTCGTTCAACTTAACAGATTTCCCCAGATTTTTATGTGTTTTGAATTCGAAAGTTGATTTAACAAATTGAATTGCTCAGAATTTTATTTCGTTAAATTTTTTGTCGTTTTGTAAGTTTTTTTTTTTGTATTTTAATCCGTTACTATTTATTTGTTTACTGTAACTGCAAATTCAACTAATTTAATTGTAACTGTAATTATTTAATTGCAAATTAAATTCACATAACTACGAAGATAGTTCGAAATGCAGTAAAATTTGCGAATTAAATCAACTTAATTGCTATTTAAATATAAATTATTGAGAATTACATAATTTTTTTAAAAAAACCTTACAAATTCAATTTGATAATTTTCTACAAGTTGGAAATATACACATTTTAAATGAGTTGACTGGTAAAAATTAAAAATAATTTGATTTATTTTCTGGCCAATAAAAATACAAAAAGCGATTTAGATTTTTTAAAACAATTTATTCACTTAATATAATTCTGTATTTTGAACAGCGCCTGTCACTCCGCCATGCATCCTATATAATGGTCCTGGGCTGGTCATTTTCCATTCTGATGGCAACTTTGCCACTTTTTGGGATTTCCGACTACCGTAAATTTGCCGTTTGTCTCCCATTTGAAACCGGGGATGGTTTGAGTATGAGCTACGTCGTTTTCCTCATGTTTGCCAACGGAGTGGCTTTCACCATCCTGATGGGCTGCTATCTCAAGATGTACTGTTCAATCCGTGGTTCTCAAGCTTGGAACTCAAATGACACGAGAATTGCGAAGAGAATGGCACTTTTGGTTTTCACGGATCTTCTCTGCTGGTTTCCCATTGCTTTCTTCTCACTCACGGCCGTTTTTGGACTTCAATTGGTTTCACTGGAAGAAGCAAAAGTTTTTACAGTTTTCATCCTACCATTCAACTCCTGCTGCAACCCATTTCTTTATGCCATTCTGACGAAACAGTTCAAAAAGGATTGTGTACTTATTTGCAAGGTAAAAAAACCCGTTTTATGAGCTATTGAACACCGGCTGGTCCTGGTGCGCTTTCGGGAAAATTGGAAACTGTTTACATAAATTTTTGTAGGCTATTGAGGAGTCTCGAGTTACTCGTGGAATTGGACGGTGTCGGAACAGTTCAAATTTTAGTAATCGACAGACGGCTCCAAATACCGGAAGTCTCGTTGAAAAATCGTCAAAGGATGGACAACCCTGTATTTGTCATAATGGGTGAGAAACATTGCTCGCCGTCAGTTTTACTAATTTTGAAATTTTACAGATTTACAGTTTAAAATTTTAATTGAATTCATATCATAGCGTGAATTTAATTACGTTTTTATTTAATTTAATTGTGAATTTAGTAAATTTAGTAAATTACGAATTTAATTGCAATTTATTTAATTTATTTGCAGATTTAATTTCAAACTGAATCGATTTAATAACGTTTCAATTTCATTTCATTGCGAATTTAATTACTTTAGTTGTAAATTTAATTGATCCAATTGCGAATGTTGTTAATTTAATTGATTTAATTGGGAATGTCGTCATATAATTGATGTAATTGTGAATTTAGATAATTTAGTTGATTGCAAATTTAGTTAATTTAATTGATTAAATTGCGAATTTAGTTAATTTACTTGATATAAATGCGAATTTAGTTAATTTAATTGATCTAAATGCGAATTTAGTAAATTTAGATGATATAATTGCAAAATTAGTTAATTTAATCGATTTAATTGGGAACTTTTATTAACGGAATTGATATAATTAATTTCGAACTTAATCTATTAAATTGTGAATTTATTCAATTACTATAATAAGTTTAACTATAAATTCCATTTTTTATTTCCGAATTTAATCAAAATTACTTAAAATTTCGAAGTATACAAAATTTAAAAGCAATCATCCAGAATCATATGTTGATCGTGCATGTTTTTTAAAAGTAGAATTTTTGCTTTGGCTGAAATCCGAATTCTCAATAATTGACGTAGAACTAAAAAGCGTGAAGCTCTTGGTTCAACCACAATTGTGTGGAATTTGGGATTGGTTTCTGAAGACAAGACAATGCGGGAGCTTAAGCCCTTCACTCAATCTGGTTCTTAACCCTTTGTGTAAACAGATTACATCCGGGAAAGGACATGAATGGGAATGCGAAGTATCGATTCATGCCCGCACCAGAGAGATGGAGCAGCCGTTATGGACCATTAGGTCGTTTCATCTCTCGTTATATCCTCTGTCAAAACAATAGCAAAGAAGCGAATCGACAGGCAAGACATTGACTTTCTTAATAGGCTTATTCCGCACTGTTGGCAAGCTTTGCCCCTCTAACATCTCTACCATGCCCATACATCCTATGAACCCATAATAAGTCTGTGAAACCGCAAACGCAGCAGTATTGAAAAATCGCAAAATGGAAACCGTAAAATTAACAAATAGCTGCACTAAAGTCTCAAACCCGCAGCATTAAAATATAGGAGTTCACATATCAAATAAAACAACAATGAAAACCGCAATATAAGATGTTAAACGAAATAAAGGCAAACCAAGCACTACATTAATTTTGCGGTGTATAAATGTTGAGGCTGAGGCTGCATTATGAGGTTACTAACATACGGCGCTTAAATATTAAAGCTATGTAATGTTGCGGTTGCACCGTGCAGTTATTCCATCGCGGATTTTTAATACATAGAGGCCGCATATGTTGTTATTGTAGAGCGGCTTTTTAATATTGATGCTAAATTAACTGGTTATTGCGTGGCAAATTTGTATATTCAGGCGCATTTAGTGGTTATTGCATGGCGGTTTCTAAAATAAACGCCACATTATATGGTTGTGGAGGCTTTTTCATATTGAGACCGCATTATGTGATATTGCATGTCGGTTTCCTTAATATTGACGCTACAGTAAATGTTTCTTGTATGGCGGCTTTTTAATAGTGAGGCGCATTGTTCCTATGATGCGCATATTTAATATTGGCCCCACATAGTACGTATTCGATTCATATGATTAATACAAATTTTGTGGATTAATAAATAATAAGACTTTCTTCATTTTTGAGTGTCGCGGTTTTTAGGTTGCGGTTAAATCTTTAGAGGTTTTATGTTTTATATTGCGGTGTAAATATGTCGAGAACATTCGTGACCGTTCAAACATTGGCATTGGGTTGATGTAAAGCCACTCTTTTTGCTTCCCGCTATTTTTAATATTATTGGCGAGAAAATTAAATTAAAATTATGTAAATTTAGCAAAAAAATTCTCGAAGCTTTACGGTAAGCACAAGCCACCCTGAATTTTACATGACACGCTCTACCCAAGATCGAGACGATAATTTGCTTACTCCAGCGTTCATTATGTAAATAGAAAGAAGCGTAAGTGATATTATTAAATGGAGAAAGCTAATGGCTTGGAGAAAACTGAGAAGAGAAAGTACTTTCGTAATTTGCATACTTCTGAGGAACTGAATATGCTTTATCTCCCAAATTGAGCCTTTATAACGCTTTCCCCACCACGTAACGTGCTAAATAATGCCTTCATCGCTCAGCCTCAATGTTTTAGTGTAAAAAAAAACGTGAAACTAATATATATTTAAATTCTAAACTACCAGGCTCGAGATGACTACAGAATGCGGAACGTTCGGCGCTACTTGTACAATACGGCCAATGTGAACGTGAACGGGCAAACGGATCCAGAGAAACATCAAAGACATCCTTCCGTTTCAAGTGATAACTTCAGCTCCTCCCGTTCAGACTCTTGGAGAGTTCAGGTTAGAGACTATGCAAATAATTACTTTCAGCGAACATAGTTTCTAGACAGTCTATCATCTTGTGGTAACCGTTAAGCGTCACTTGATACGCTTTCAAACAAGACATCAAAAACATGGGTCAGTAATTAAAATGAGGGTCATTTCAGTAGTTCCTGCAAAACAAATAACAGATTAAATTACAATAAATCATTTTGAATTTTATTCAGCTAAAATGCAAATTACAAATGCATAGCGACAAAAAAATTGCGCATCAAAAATTTGATTTTTATTACAAATTTAATTTAATTTCAGATTTATTGACAGAAAGCGCCAATTATTTTGTAATCTCCCGCCGTAATTCTTGTTTGATTTTAGTAAGGCGGTAAAACAAAAGAAAATTTTGCGCATATTGCACGAAGTCAGTGCTAAAAATATTTCAATAGATTATATTTTTAAATATTATAACGGAAATGAGCACAAACGTTGTTTGTTGTTTTTCGAAAAAAAGTATCTGTGAAGGGCGCGGTTACTATTTTTTTTCAAAAAGTAGGAACCAAAACTAAGTAAAAAAAATTGTAGTAAAATTTCTTTAAAACCCAACGTGTATGTGTAAATTATTGTACTAAGCATATATTTCGGCTATTCTTGTATCCGAGTTTAAAATGGCAGCTCCATCGGTGCATTAGTTACAAAAAATATGGTGTATTGTATATTATTAGAATGCGCGAAGCTATTGAAATAACCCTCGTATTTGAAAATTCAAATGAGCCTACTAAAATTTCAATTTTCCCTCTTCCAGGGACGTTGCGGCATTCCACTTCGTCTACTCGAACCCCGACGTCGAAACTCTTGGGCCGTAACCCGGAAACCATCTCAAGACTCTAATTTATCAAATAGTCGAAATGACTCCTCAGCGACGTCCAATAGTACTAACACTTGGAGACTCTCTCGTTCCAGCGTGTCAAGTGATGCAACGAACCATTCTGGAGGTGGGAAGTCCTCACTGAAGAAAACAGCCGTTCTACCCGGAACCTGTGCCATCACATCAACCACAACTGCCATCATTTCTAATGTGACCCATACTCCGTCTACATCTGTGGCCAATTCCCTTCAAACTCTAACTAGTCCCAACAAAATTAATGAATTGAGAAGACCCAAAACACTCCAATTCCTTGACGAAGGGATTTTACCTGCTCTTCATCAGCAGAAACGAAATAGCTTGACTAAGACAGATCCTACTGCACACGGAACTAAAAATAGTAGTAAGGTTCATAAAGACCCTGGTCCGAGTACGGAGGTCGTGACGGATCTCATTGATGACGATGAGGTGAGTGCCAAAATTGCTACGAATCGTCCAAGACTCGTCAGACAGTCAGCTTTTTTCTCGGATGAGCTCGTTATTGAGCCAGAAGTGTGTCCAGTTCATGGCTCACTCATTCCTGGAACCTATGATGATGAGAATGATGATGAGGATGGGCGGTGTCCGAATATTTCGGATTTGGAGGAAGAGGATGAAGAGGACGAGGAATTAGTGGACCCCACGAGTCCAATTCTAAGGAAATACTCAGGATCTAGTCCAAACAGTATTATTACGGGTAAGTAACGCAACCAAGGAACGGAAAATTTGATTCCAGGCAGAAAAGCGTAAAATAAACAATCGCAGTAACGCGACCCGAAAAATCATAAGAAATTAACCAATAAAAAATTCAAAATGAGAGAAGCCACAGAGCGACAGCGGCAGATCAAAAGTGGTACACAACACTAAAAGCCGCGATACCTTAAAGCGCGACTCCGCAGGGCGCGATATTACCAAAAATTCCTTATACAAAAATGGAGATCACTAAACGCAACGAAATACTTAACCCAACTCATAGTCATAATGTACAATAATTAATTTAGCTGTGCAATTTTGTGTTTTTTTTAATGTTTTTTGTTTTTGGTGAAATTTTAGTTACGCTTTTCGTGTTGAACTTTAGGTCCAAATCCAAACGGGAATATATAGTTTGATCTAAAACAGGTCTACTATATAGCGATGCAGAAGTTTGAATTATGTGTATGCCCAAATTTTTGTAGGAAAGCAGATATTTTTCACAGGATTTATTCCGATTTTCAAAATTATTTTTTCATTTTTGATGGGTTTAATTGCAAATTACCGTTTTCGAATTATTCCGGACAGAAAGAAGTGCGTTTCACTTGAATTATTTTATCAGCTTTCCCATGGACGCGCAAATTTCTAGAAATTAGCGCGTAATATAATATTTACCAAAAATAATTGTTAAATTTTTTGATAAAAAATTAAAAATTTTGAAATCAGCTTAAAAAGTCAGATTAATAAATCAAAAATATTATTTTAAAACTTTACTTTTTTTACAATCTTTGCAAAATTCTCAACCAAAAATTCATAATTTTAAAATTACTTCAAACAATCAAATTAAAAAATAAAAACGCTACTTCTAATTCATTTATGAATATAAATCTGATTTGCTTTAAAACTATAATTTATTGTTTAAAAAAGTTAAAACTCAAGGTATTTGTATTTCTGTAATTGCAGGTACCAACGGAAATCCATATAGCATAGCTCTCGTGATTGTTCCAAGACGCTTGAGCACAATTTCCTCACGAGACACCACATCCGTTCAAAGCAGAGAAGATGTCGTCCAGCCTGGTCCCAGTACCAGTACCAGTGCAAATTCAAATGGAGCTGGCCCGAGTAGTATTAAAATTCCAGCCATATCTCCTGGTCGGCGAAAAATGTCAGAACAACCCGGACATTTGTATCTTCTTCCTGGAAACGTGGTTAGCAGTGCCAAATGGCATAGCATGTCCAGTATGGAAACGAACAGAGGTGACGAAGGTGACGGCGGTGAAAGCAAGGGTGAAAACACTGCTGAGGAGGATTCACGAGAACGTCGAGTTTCATTTCAATTTCAAAAAATCCGTTCACCATCTTCCGCTTCATCTCAAAAGGCGTCGACTGATGCAATCAGTGAGCAGGAAGAACGAACCTAATTTTAGGTTAAATGACATAAATTGATGTACATAAATTCTAGAATATTTTTTGTGCTTTTCTCATGTCATTTTTTCATATTTATTTCTACATTTACAAGAATGGTTTTGAAATCTGTAAAGTTGAACAATGAAAATTGGCCAATGGTTGGTTATTACGTGTATTGCTCTTTAGTTCAAGTTTTTTGCAATTATTCTATATACTAAACTGTGATACAAACTAGAAGATGTTTAGGATGAATTGAATTGAATATGGGATGAATATTACGGATTACTCTGAGAACATGTGCCAAAGATGCTATAATAGGAATTATGAAATATTAAAAATATTGTGCTAATTATAGATATACATGCTAATTAGGAATTACAAGAGCTTTAGATGGAATTAACCTGTTTAGTGCCCTAAAGCGAATACTGTACCTCAGTGGCGTAGCGTCTAAAACTAATCAATGTACCTTGTTTGCTTGTTGTTGGTATTGGAATGAAAGGTTATTTATACCCTTAACCCAGTATTTAGAAGACCAGTATTAACTCAAGTACAGTACGAAGACTATAAATACTCATTGTTGTGAAAGTTTAATAAATTAATGTATTTATTACCACTTCGAAATTAATTTATAACTTCAAGATTCGCTCATTTTGAAATATCGCAACTTTCACCCAAAACACCATCCCCATCCTGTAAAACGGACACGTTGCGACGGGGTGCGATCTGCGCGATGTACATTTTAAAAATGGAAATCTTCTTCTGTTCAACATAAATTTAATAAAATTTAAACATATTGCGTTCGATTCTTTCTTTCAGACTATTCACTTTAAAATAGACAACAAATTAATCAAAAAATGGAACAAAACTCAGACCCACACTGTATACCAAATACGCCTTTATTAGTCATCTCATCATTTATTAAATCGAATCTTCATGCAGCAGAACGGTCATCGTACTGTATATACGCGTTTGATTTGCCGAGCAACTGCATAATCATCACGTTATTGATCAAACTGCAGAGGTTTACCGAGTTAAAGCGAAGCAGTACAGAAATAAACGAAAATTTCTATTCAGTGGGTTAAAGGGTCCCTTGTCACTTGGAGGATCTCCGTAGCCAAATTGTTGGTTAAATTCCAACAACGTAAATTAAATGGCATTTTAAATCGTGGTTGTGTTAATTGCATCCCAAAAGAGGTTACAATTTTAGTTGTCAAAAATGACTGAGAAACGTCGAGCGGAAAATGACGCCCGTTTGGAATACTTGTATTCATTTCTATCAGAAGCTGCTGATTTACCAAGAGTAGACGTGTCTGAGCAAATTCATAATGCTGCACTGGTGAGTTGAACAGATTTGATGTTTTATTTTATCATAACGTTAAAATATTTCATTTTTAATTTTGCTCATTAAAGCCATCCAAAATCACGGCATTCTTCCAACCCAGAGGCCCATGCGTCATGCTGCTCTACTTTCAGGAAGATGCACCGGAAGTACCTTCTGAAGTGGTAAAATTGGACTTTAATACGACCATAATTGAAGTGACAATTTGAATTATACGAATTAATTAATTTCGCAATAGCCCACAAAAGGAACGAGAGGAAGCCCACCGAAACAAATGGGAACTTCAGCTCTTGCAAAAAAGAAAGTTTTGTTTTATACGGATGGAAAAGCAAAAATTCTAAGCGGAATTGCGATTTACTACTTGAGAGTTGGTCTATTACGACCAATTACGGATGACAACTATGGCAGGGTAAGAAAATTGTGCTCAAAAATCAGGCAAATTCCAAATTTTAGCATTATATGCTCATTAACGTCTGAATTTGCAAAAAAAAATTGCAATAATAAAAAAAGTATAAATAAAATTCGAAATACTGCTATAGGAAATCATGTGCAGCAGAATAGATGGCCGGAAACCGGGTGGAATGCTACGAACAATTTTTAAAACACTGGAACACGTGTTCGTCCCATGCCTCATGGGTTTAGCTTACGCAGCACAAGAAGATAGCGAATACACAGTTTCAGTTCGACATGCACTTCGTCAACGACTAATTCCAATTCTACGCTCATTTTCCTCATCACTTCGAGTATGGGAAGGCGTTCAAGTTGAATACGAAACGCTCACCGAGTCTCCCAAAATTTTCACTGGAAATGAAACGGTTGAAGATTTACGAAAAATTGTGAAAACTCCTGAAAAATTCGGACAATTAGAAAGATTTATGAAAAGATGGAATACAATGGTTTCTCAAATTGTACTCGAATCTGAACGGCTGAGGAAGGAATTGGATTCTAATGGGCCCCAAGATGAAGTTGAATATTGGAAATTGAGAGCATCTCGTTTGGGAGTTTTGCATAAGAAAATTCATTCGTCCGAGATGAAGTTCACAATTTTCTGTCTTCAAGTAGCTGGGTCGGATACGTTGAAAGTTTGGAAGGGATTGGATCATAAAGTTACATTTTGTTTTACGGAGGCAAAGGATAATTCGGCGTATATTGATCGAATTGATAAGATTACGCATTCTCTCTATTTGGATAATCCTGTGAGGATTAAGGGAGACGTTCATTGTCTGCTTCAAACGGTCATGATGATTCAGAGTACATCCATGTACTATAATAGTTCGGAACGGATTTCGCATTTGCTTGTGAAGGTGAGTTTTATGATTTTGTGCGAATAAATTACCTTTAAGCTAGAACGATTAAATCGAATTTGACACAATTCAAAATGGATTTACGTGAATTAGTATAGAAGTTTAAAACCGGCAAGTAATATTTTTGACTACTTCAATTTTTTAGTAGATTGTATTAAATTATCCGCCAATTTCAATAGCAAAACCTTTTAAATCTGCCAAATTCAAGTTTCTGATCTGATAAATAGTGGGAATTAAAAGCGAATTTTGATGATTGTCAAGCCATTTTTATTTCGCTAAATTCAAAATTCTGATACATACTGGGAATTTTGGTAGTCAAAATTAGTTTGCTTTTAAATTCGCCAAATTCAAAATTATGGCAAATTATACCAATTACTAGCGACTTTTTGATAGTCAAGACACGTTAAGTTTGCAAAATTCTAAATTATCGTAGATTATGAAAATTAAGAGAAAAATTCGTTTGCTAAGCCCCCTGATATTTTCTAAACCCGAAATTCTGATATAATATCAAGCACATAAATATTAACGAAATTTTATAACCAAATAAAGCAAAAAATTCCAAATTCCGTCACAACTCCTCGACTACGTGGTAAAATATTTGATTGTACAATATTCTTTTATAAATTATGGCAATTTATTGATTTGACACTTTCATTAAATTTAACTACCTGAAAAATTCGATAAGTATACTAGTAAATAATGCCAATTCACAATAATTGTGAAAATGAAAAATCCTATCGTATAATTCTGGAATAGTTAATACTAAATTAATTTGAGAATCTGCAGAATTCAAAATTTTGACAAATCTTGCAAATAGATACATTTGCGTCTTGATTTAGTGTGACAATTTAACTCTTATTGATTTCATTAATTCCTCTCCATTTTTTGGAAGCTCGTTAATTTTTCTCAGCTTTATAACAAATATGCTGCACAAGGATGTTTGTTTTAAAATTCGGCGAATTTGAACAAAATATTTATGTGATCCAACTTAATACGCAAGCTCGTAGTTTAAGCGAACCATCCAGTATTTCCAATATCTATTACCTAAGTTAATCAAAGCAATTTGATTTCTCCAAGATCACAAATCAAATGATTCATCAATGCAAGGAGTACCTGACAAACAATGGGAAAGCAAATCTTTGGAGTCAGAATAGGAACAACGTGCGTCAAAAGATCCTCGAATCCCTGGAATTGAACAAAGCTTACAAGAAATCCTACAAATTAAACGCGAACAAGAGTCGTTCCAGGCACAGATCTGATTTTTGCATAAGTGAGCATTTCGTATTTGGAAAATTCAATGCCTTCTGCGACCGACTACGGAAAATCCTATCTGTCTTCGATATTCTGGACGGATATCAACGTCTATTTGAAACCCACGTCTGTGGCTTACTCTGGGATGATTCCATCGAAGAGAAGGAAAAAGAATTCAAAATTCAAGTTAAAGAACTTGTGGAGAAGGAATACAATCATTTGGATTACAGAAATCGAGATATTGATAATGATTATGATGCTTTTATTGAGCGAACTGAAGAGCTCAAAATGGCTCTGGGTAAAATGATTGAGCAGAATTATCAAAATATTTGGGAAAGTCCTCAGGCAATCAAGTTTTTGAGGAGAATTGAAGAAGTTACCAAATTGGTGAGCGAATTACAAGTTAAATTAATTTCATATATTTCAATTACCGGTTTATAAATATTAAATTGGCAGGTTCCAATGATAGCCACAGTTGAAGACAAATACGACCGTATTTCAAAATACTTTGCAAATCAAATTCGAAATACAAGGAAAAGCTTCCATAAGCATCGCACTAAAGTACTGCCGCCGCGTGGACTGCCGCCTATCGGAGGTAAATTATATTAAAATTAAATGAAATGTATTTTAAAATGAATTTAAATTGAATTAAACTAATTAAATTGAAATTGCATCACATTTTAATTAAATTGAAATTGAATTAAACTAATTAAATTGAAATTGCATCACATTTTAATTAAATTGAAATTGAAATTAAATTACATAAAATTCATTCAATCGATATTAAATTGAATTGAAATTGAATTGACATTGCATAACATTAATTAATTGAAATTGAAATGAAATTGAATTGAAATTGAATTGAAATTGAATTGAAATTAAATTACTTTTTAAATTCAATTTCAATTGAAACTAATCTGAATAGAAATTGAATTGAAATTAAATTTCATAAAATTCAAATTTAATTGAAACTAATCTGAATAGAAATTGAATTGAAATTGAATAAAAATTAAATTAAATTGAAATTGAATTGAAATCAAAATCAATTGAAATTGAATTTAAATCTAATTTAACGTGTATTTTAAGATGAATTTAAATTGAATTGAAATTTAATTAAAATTAAATTTAACGTGTATTTTAAGATGGATTTAAATTGAATTGAAATTAAATTAAATTGAATTGAAATTTTAATCGAATTAAAAGTGAATTGAAATTGAATTGAAATTTTAATCGAATTAAAAGTGAATTGAAATTGAATTGAAAATTGAACTAAATTAAATTGAAATTGGCCGTTTAATAAATGAATATGCAATTATTTCATGTAAAATGCAAATCTTCACTTTCAGGAAAAATCATGTGGATCAGGTCAATGGTTCAACAGTTGGAAGCTTTCACAAATGATTTCGCATCTCATGATGTCTTGAAGCAACTGCCGCAGTACAAGGCACTTGTCAAGGAGTACAATATGTTTGCACTTGAAGCGGTCACATTTGAACTCAGGACGCTGAAACGCTGGAAGGCCGAAATCAATGTAAATCAAGGTTAAAGTATTGAAATTTCACGTGACCACTAATGGCGAATTTTTTTATATTTCAGTTAGCGGCTATAGAAGAACCCCTGAAGGAACCGCTACTCATACTCGATGCTGGGGATCAATTAATTGTTAATTTGAGTCCTTTGGTTGAATCGATGATTGCGGAAGGTCAATAGCTCGTTGTACCACTATCTTTTATCAAAAAAACGAATTAAATCTTAATTTTGATGCAAATATGTATTACAGGAGATTGCTTGGTAAAACTTGGAATTGATATACCGATTCCGACGAAAATCATGCTCATGAAATCGTCACATTTCCGGTCTGTAACGGATAAGCTCAATGTAAGCCAATTAAATTTATGATAAACAATTCAAATAGTTCAATTATCACAACGAAAATATTTTTCAGATGCTATTGGAGCGATTCGAATCTGCTATAACAAGAGTGGCGAAAGAAATTCGGCCATTTCTGTTCCCGTTAATTCTGCGCCTGGCTTCATTGTTTCAGCCTTGCCTGACTACGCTAAACTGGACCTCACCGCATTGGAAGAACTACTTTACGCATTGCTTGAAAGCAATCAATGATTTTGGAATTCTGTCTATTCAGTAAATCTAAAAAAAATTCTCATTTTGATGAGCTTCTTCGTTTTATTTTTGAACATGTGATATTTTTCTATTTCAAGGGTGAACGATATTTTTGAACATCAAATTCAAGGCACATTTTACGACATGGAGCACATCATTCTGTGCTCTGAATTTGTCCAATTGCCTTGGTCACTTGACGATTTCTTGGATCGTAATTATAAAAGCATTCGTGAAGGCGCTACAGTAAGCAAATTAGCTACGTAAATAATATTCGGCTATTATTATTTGCAACGTTAAAACGCCAAATCGCCGGCGCTAAGCAACCATGCATGTAGTCCGCTAGTTTATTATTTCTTATTATTTATTTCAGAATGTAGCGCCTGATTCCGTCTATTTAGGGGTTTAGCGGCTATTTAATGCGCCAGAATTCAATAAATAGCATAAATATCAAATTTTTCGCACACTTTTTGGCGTTTTAGTGCCTTCTTTATTCATAGGCCGGTTGTATTATTATTATTTGCGGAGCTAAAAATTTAATTAGCTGGTCCAACTAAAAACGTTTCTTTTTGGTTCTACATATTCAAATTTTAAAATTTGAGAAATTCATTTTAAAATTCATTTTTAGCTGATTAGCGGTAATTAGATACACCTGTATTCCTTAGCATAAATATCAATTTAGTGTCAATCTTTTGGATTTTACCTAGTACCTGCATTATACTTGTATAAATTGGTTCACATTTTTCAGGAGTTACATACAAAAAGCATGGAAGCAAGAGATCAAGTAGACGAACTGATCGAACAAATTACAGATTGCTCCAGGAATCTCGGTATCGAAATTATTGAGGACTTTGAACTGGAGAAACGGAATTCAGTGCTTGCAGAAAGTATGCAAAAATTTCATTATTTGTCATTGTATAATATAATTACGTAAAGTTTTGAATTTCAAAGATATTCCCTTGTTATCAGTTATCTCGGCCTCTTCACCCTCTGCCACGGTCGCATCTCCAGACAAAAGTGGCGAAAATTCAGGATCTGAAGCTTTTAAACCGACTATTGACCCAGGAGGTTACGGTTCACCAGGAAGTCAGAGAAGTCAGCCGGATTGGTCATTTGCTGATAAACTATTCGAAACGCCACGACTCCTTCATGGAATCCTTAATACAAAATGCACTAAGGAAATCAAAGAAATGGTTCGAAACGGAAATGAAGACGTGAAATATTTGTTTTCAAAACAAATATTTGAAATTGTTGTCAAAATCATAAAAACGAGTTTGAGTTTGCTCCGTCGGAGATTTGTGGGTGCAAAGGGTTACATGGGTCTACACGTTGTTACCATTCCAGGTAATTAAGCGTAATCGAGAAACCATCAATTCACAGCACAGCCTAATTTTAAAATATTCGCTTGAAGTCCCGGAAGGTATGGAAAATTCAACTTTTACCGAAGAATCTCCAGTCTTCATCTTGGAAACACAACTCCAGGGTTCAACTGTGATCATAAAACCAACAATGGAGCAAATTCAAGAGGCAATAACTCAAATTGGACGGGTTATCGTGGCTTCCGCCAAAGGAATTGGCCAATGGCAGGTGTACATAGTTGAAGGCACTGAATTACCCAGTACTAATCTGAATGAAAAGAAAGCTCGTCGAAGGCTATTGTATCGTGGGCTTTCTCAAGATCGTTCCGGTCCAAGATATCAACATTACAATTACTATGCTCAAGTTTGTGAGAGCAAAGAAGTTTCCAAATTCACGTCTGCCTTGGCGAATTGTACACAAACGCTGAAGGAGGTAACAAAATTCGGTAGTCAATATTTTTATAGAGAAACTAAAGCTTAAAATCAATTTTTAGAGCTTTTTGGAATTTATGAAAATCTGGAAGAAGTTTGAATTTTTATGGAGTTCTTCAAGATACGTTGCCGTCAAGAAATTCTCGGCGTTGAACCCAGACTGGGTCGCATATGAAGAAAAATTGGACGAATGTCACGAATGTCAGCAGCAGTTGGAAGAATTGGCCAACTACTTTGATTTTGGTGCTATTCGCATTATTTCAGGTAACACTTACTTAAATATGAATTTTATAAAATAAATAAATATTGTTTACATTTGTAGAAAAATTGAAACAAGCTCTGCTTCACGAAAGCCGAGAACTAGTCCTCAAATACGGAGTAACATTGAAGAACAAATACAAACGAGAGATGGAATACGTGCTAATTGCAATAGTAGATTTTCAAAGAAGACTGGAAGCTAAGATTGCCGTAATTGACGATGTACGAATGGCCATGGAAGCATTAAAAGCGTTTCGAGAAATGGAAGCGGATATTGAATTACGAATAGCTCCAGTGGAAGAAGCCTTCTACGTTGTAACTAAATTCAATATTAATGCAACGGCTGAGGAATTGGAGGAAGCTGATAGCCTTTCGTACATGTTTCGAAAACTTCGATATATAGCAAACAGAATGTCGGAAACTGTATTCAGACTTCATCCGAGTTTTGAGAAGGAATTGGAAGAAAGTTTGGTTTCCTTCCGACAGGAATGTAAAGCATTTTGTAGTTCGTACATGACGGAAGGGCCAATGGCTCCTGGGTTGAGCCCCAGAGAGGCTTCGGATAAATTGGCGTTTTATCAGGTATGACCTCAAATAATTTATTATTTATTTCATACTTTTACATTTAAATTAATTTGAATTATTTTCTAGAACCGCTTTGATTCACTTTGGAGACGTAATAGCCAACTTACGAGCGGTCAGCAGCTTTTCGGCATGCCGCCAGTTGAAAGTCCGGAATTGAGCAGCATCAAGAAAGAGCTGAACTTGTTACAAAAGCTATACCGGCTTTACAATGACGTCATCGATCGAGTTGCAAGTTATTACGACATTCTGTGGAAGGATGTTAATATTGAGGAAATTAACAATGAATTGCTCGAATTTCAAAATCGGTGAGCTGTAATATGGAAGAATTTTTGAATATTACATTTTTGAGATGTTTGTTTCTTCATTTCTATGATACGTTTCAAAAATAGCAGAAATGATTGGTTTATGTTTTATGCTAGATTTTGTGTGCCTTTTCTGGTTTTCCTTATCAAAGGTCAAAAATAGTGATTTTTCGCAAATGAAAAATAAAAAATCAATGTTTTATAGGTTTTATATTCGGTTCTATTAAATTTTTCATAAAAAGGCGCAAAAATTTTGTTAGGCTTAATTGTACATAAAATTTATTGCATTTCAAATAGTTACCATTTAAGCGCGGTGCTAAAATTCAAATTTTGGCGCTAAAGAACCCTTATCTGAGAAACAAGAAAAGGGTAAGCCAATTCGAACTCTTCCCGCGATTTATTCAAAATATGGCAGAATATATACTAGACGCTAAACTCATGGCGTAAATCTCAAGCCAACAAGCAATTTTTAGCGCCAGAATTGTTACTTGGGGCCATTTTAAGTATAAATGATAATGAATCTTTATATATATTCATTAACAAAAAATTCTGATCCATTTCTGTTATAATTTTGCAGATGTCGAAAACTGCCCAAAGGCCTGAAGGAATGGCCGGCTTTCTTTGCTCTCAAAAAAACCATCGACGACTTCAATGACATTTGCCCTCTCCTCGAATTAATGTCAAATAAATCCATGAAACCACGACATTGGCAAAAAATAATGGAAGTGACTTCTCACGACTTCGATTTCGAAAAAGACACCCTAAGTTTAAAAGATATTCTGGATGCTCCATTACTTCAATTCAAGGAAGACATCGAAGACGTTTGCATCTCCGCTCTGAAAGAGCGAGACATTGAAGCTAAACTCCGCCAAGTTACGAACGAATGGTCAATGAATGAACTCACGTTTGTCTCATTCAAAAATCGCGGTGAACTTTTGCTCCGAGGTGACACGACGGCGGAAACCATTTCTCAACTTGAGGACAGTCTCATGATTCTTGGTTCCCTGTTGTCAAATCGATATAACGCTCCGTTCAAAAAGCAAATTCAAAAATGGGTTGCAGATTTGTCCAATACAAATGAGATATTGGAGAGATGGCTGTTGGTTCAGAACATGTGGGTTTATTTGGAAGCCGTGTTTGTGGGCGGGGATATTGCGAAACAGCTACCGAAAGAGGCAAAACGGTGAGTCTATCATTATGAACAATTTGTACACGGAATCAATTTTTTAGTTATAAAAATTTTTGTTTCCAGATTCAGCAAAATTGATCATTCCTGGCAAAGAATAATGCTTCGAGCTCATGAAACGCCAAGCGTCGTATCGTGCTCCGTCGGAGACGATACGCTAAAGCAAATTTTGCCACATTTGCAAGATGAGCTGGAGTTGTGTCAGAAATCGTTAAGCGGGTAGACTTAATTTCGTTATTTCGTAGCCTGGATTTTAATAAATATGTAATTAATGATTTCTTAAATCTAAATAATTTAAGCTACCTGGAGAAGAAGCGGATTCTGTTTCCACGCTTTTTCTTCGTGTCAGATCCAGCTCTACTGGAGATTTTAGGCCAAGCCTCAGACTCTCATACAATTCAGTCACACTTACTGTCCATATTTGACAACATTTCCACCGTCAGATTTCATGATAGTGACTACAATAGAATTTTGGCTATTAATTCTTCTGAGGGGGAGTCCATCAAGGTAAACAATGCTTAAAATATTTGATTTTCATTTATCATGATTTGGTGTGGCATTTGATTAGCTGGAACGTCCGGTCAAAGCGGAAGGAAGTGTTGAAATCTGGTTGAATCAATTATTGAATACTTCGAAGAGATCTCTTCTAACCATTATTCGGGAAGCGTACGTTGCAATTGCTGAACCAGGGTTTAATATCATTGAACTCTTGGAAGGTTTGCCTGCTCAGGTAATAGAATTTGCAGTTTTACTAAGCCTGCTGCATAACTACTAAGTTTTCGTATTGGTCACAGATTGGAATACTTGCACTACAAATGGTATGGACAAGAGATTCGGAGTCTGCCCTGGTCCAGGCAAAACACGATCGGAAAATCATGTCAGAGATAAACAATAAATTCTTGGATATCCTGAATCAATTGATTGATCAAACGACAAGGAATTTAATCAAAATTGAACGAACTAAATTCGAAACTTTCATCACAATTCATGTTCACCAACGGGATATCTTTGACGGCTTGGTATGTTTTCCAGCATCTCCAAAAAACAATTTCGATTAATTTGTTAATCATGTATTTTCAGTATCGGATGAACATTAAGTCCTTAACTGACTTCGAATGGACAAAACAATGTCGGTTTTACTTCAAGGAAGACACGGAAATTACGGAAGTGTACATAACAGACGTGTACTTTGTGTATCAGAATGAATACTTGGGATGTACTGAGAGATTAGTTATTACGCCACTCACGTAATTTTTTATAAACTTTGTTGTCAACATTCTTGTGAATTATTTCAAATAAGAAAGTTCTATTGGGAAAAAGCGACCGGTGTTACATCACACTGGCTCAAGCTCTGAGTCTAAGCATGGGCGGTTGTCCCGCGGGGCCGGCTGGTACCGGGAAAACGGAAACTGTGAAGGATATGGGGAAAACACTCGGAAAGTATGTGGTCGTTTTTAATTGCTCGGATCAAATGGATTACAAGGGGCTTGGACGAATTTACAAAGGTATATCGGTATATCGAAGCTAATTTGTAGACAGAAATTAGGAAATCAGATGGATGTGTTGCGGTTTATATGTGGATGTATTGTGGTACTTTATGTAGCGTCTTTTTTGCAAATTTCTAGCTTTGCGATTTTCATGATGTGATTTTTAGGTTGCGGTTTATATATTGCGGTACTTCATGTTACGCTTTTTATATTGCGGAATTTAATGTTGCGGATTTGTATTGCAGCTTTTAATGTTGCGGTTTTATATTGCGGTATTTAATTGTTGCTGTTTTATATCGCAGCTTTTAATGTTGAGGTGTTATATTGCGGTTTTTAATGTTAATGTGTTATATTGAGGGATTTAATGTTGCGTTTTTATTTAAATTGCGGTATTCAATGTTGATGATTTACGGTACGATATTTAATGTTACGGTATTTTATGTTGCTGATTTTAGATTGCGGTGTTTAATGTTGCTGTTTTATTTTGCGGCTTTTAATGCTGCGGTTTTCATATTGCGGTATTTAATGTTGCTGTGTTATTTTTTTTTAAATAGCAGTTTTTATTCCAACTTTTTTATTTTATGTTTACAATTTTGAGTGTTGAGTCGCTTTATATTGTAAAGTGGTAAATTTATAACACGATAAGAAATTTTAGTTTTTAGAAAGGGAGAAGAAGGAGAAAATACTTTGGAAGATACGACTCACCGAGGGCTTCGCCGGATACTGAGTCTTCCACCTTGCCAGATCACCGACCCCAGCCTTAACCGCTGCTCGGTTTCGAGTTCCGATTCATACTATGGAGCGCGGACATTTTTGAGCGAGGATTGTTTTGGGGAACTGTTTAGGCATTCTTTCAGCCCACGTCCATTTTTCAGAGAACTGTTTGGGCTATATGTCAACCCGGGCCTCTTGATTCAAATTCACACTTTTTCTCTCAACAACCAAGCGGGGAAGCAAAGGGTCAATGAACAGCTCAGCAGTCAAAGCAGCCGCCAGCCAGACCCCCAGCAATATCGCATCAACCAAAGTAATTTTCAATTTAGTACAAAAGAATTGATAAGAATGTATGTCTTAACTAGGTAGTTCTCAATTTCCGTTAGTGATTCATAGACGGATATCCATTTTGTCTCCGATGATTTTAAAAATACCCTTCCCATTTCCCCACGAAGTTAAAAAGGAATCCAATAATTTATTAGACTTGGCCACAATGTACTCGATGTATATCTTCTCGTACAATAGCTGCTTGTAAGACTTCAGTAGATCATAGTCTATGTTTCCACTGTTGATGTTGTGGATGAATCGCCGGTATAGAATAACCAGGGACAGGAATATCACAGTGTTCGCTAGAGGTGAATCTTGGTATCCGAAAATCCTTTCTCGCCTTTGAAATCCGGAACCCATTCTATCAAGAAGAGACCAAATGAAGGTCCAGAGAGGATCAGCCGAGCAACAGAAAACTAAATGGTGACAGTTTGGATAAACAAAATCACAGAATGCACAGTTTCCTGTGCTGATTAAGTTCATTAATTTGGCTATTTTATACGTAATAATACAGCTGTTCCAAATACGCCAAACTGTGTCCAGTTCATGAGTTGAAAACTTAGTATCTTTCAACCGTTCCCATTTTTTCGATTTCAGCTTCATTTGCTCACCTCTGGGCATATCGTCGAATGGGAAGATGGCCAGATATGACATATGACATGCTGTGTTATATTGCGGTATTTAATGTTGATGTGTTATATTGAAGGATTTAATGTTGCGTTTTTATTTAAATTGCGGTATTCAATGTTGATGAATAACGGTACGATATTTAATGTTACGGTATTTTATGTTGCTGATTTTAGATTGCAGTGTTTAATGTTGCTGTTTTACTTTGCGGCTTTTAATGCTGCTTTTTTTTTTTTTTTTTTTTTTAAACACAGCAAATTCATTTATTCCAACTTTCTAATTCTATAATTACAATTTTGAGTGTTTAGTCGCTATATATTGTAAAGTGATAAATTGATGATAACAAGATAAGAATTTTTTGTTTTGAGAAGGGGAGAAGAACGAGAAAAAACCTGGAAGATACGAATCACTGAGGGCCTCGCCGGATACTGAGTCTTCTACCTCGCCAATCACCGACCCCAGGCTTACCG
>JAQFYU010000448.1:0-22225 GCA_034694905.1 Ceratophysella granulata | reverse complement strand
TCTTTATTTGTATGATACGCAAACCCAATCATCAAAATGACAGAATTTTGATGATTTTGATGACAAAGCGGGAGCAGATGAGGAGGCAAGGAGTCATTTTAGCTGGAAGCAGAGTGAGATTTCAGTTTTTTCTGTTTAGCGCTGTGTAGCGGTCGCTCGCAAGCGTTTGCTAAATATTTTGATTCCTCGAGATCCGCAATGAAATTGTCTTCAACTTGGTGTATCACATGGTTGAGAACGATTTCAGGATATATGAAATGTAAAGGACGGCAGAGGTTCTGCATGACCCTGTACAAGGTATTCATTTTATATTAACTACTCAATTTAGGTACAACTAATGAGGTAGTAAATTCAACACTTTCAATTTTAAAAGCTCAAGTAATCTAGCGCTGCATATGAATATATATAATCAGTATAATTATTTAAATCCAACTAACTACAACTCGTATCGTGTCTAGTTTTGTATAAATACGGTTGAAATCCCGCTATGCTGCCAAATATTCCATAATACAGTATTCTACTTGTTATGTTAGTAAGATTTGAGTCATACCAGTCAGTTTAATATGGCAGAAGCCTGTAGCTGCTTCCTTCTAAACATTTAAACCTCGCCGAATTTTAATCTATTACATTTTCTCCTGAAAATGTCCTGAAAAATTGAAGAAGGTATGAACAAATTAATTTCAATTTACCAATTTTTAAGCATAGAAATTCCAGTCTTCGTCCAAGGATTTCAGTATATTTGTGAGTCAGAATGATCTCGTTATCGAGAATCTAAAGAGCTAGTTTGATGGGCCATAATGCAAAGTAGAGGCTTCCAGTAAACTTGTAATCGGGCTGCTTCAATCAAATGTTCCGAGTAATCTTTTCCAAATTCAATGGAGAATATACCCACAACCTCGAATACAAACACGTCTCTTGTGTCAAACTATAGGTTTATAAACTTAATATTTTTTAGCAAAGATGCATCCCCTTTTCACCCAAATTTTGCTAGACTTGACCTGGACTGGTTTCAGATCAAATTAGCTTTCAGACAAGAAAGGTCTGTTGGATGCTTCTATGTTTCCGTCCGTCTTCGCTGTTCCAAACCTAGTTTGGTACTTCACATGTTAAAGAGCTTTTGCTTCTAGCGTCTCCTGCTTAAAAATTACGGCCAAGAAGAAAAGGGATCAAGGTCATACGTATGTTTCATTCGTCGTAAACCAGTGAAGGACCTTCCTGAACTTTGCTACTTCCTTTACTTCCCTGAAAGCTTGGCTACGGGTTGCCACATTGCTTCTGCTTGGTAGCCAGGTCTCTTTTACCAGTGTATACTGTTTATTTTATTTATTTTGAAGTTGATATTTAAAATATAGCAGATATCTAAGATTAAATTGAAAAATAAAATATATTCAAAATTCCGCAGCAAACTTTCAGATGTGATTGTTTACATAGTTACCCAGTGTGTCTTGTTAGTCAAGGATGGATTGTATGTCATTCAAAGTTTCATTACTATACTGGGAGGCGGATGTGCTGTTATAGTTATTATTGTACAATTTGGTCAAATCTCCCAGGGCTGCCTGAAAGGATTTGGAATTCAATTTTACCATTGGATCCGAAACATTTGTCATGAACCTTGCGTTTGAACCGTTTTCGTCCTGAATATACCGTTATTGTCTTGTAGTGGAGTGGGGTTTGAAACTTGCAGGTAGTTTTGGTTCTTGCTTGGGATGGCGGAGCAAAGGGTGTGTTGAACTCGGTGTAACTCTTTTTGGTACTGGCTGGAACACTCACAATGGAACCCGAGTGGGTTGGCACATGGACTACCGTTGACATATTGGCTGTAAAAAAGGAGTATGTAATGGGTGCAGGAGTGACAGAGGACAAATCAGCTTCATTTGATCCTCAGGTCGACCGGACTGAAGATTTCAAAAAAATTAAAGCGTTTAGCATTGGCTTAATATGAGGAGAGTAGGGGGAAATTGGTGAAGTAGAAGTTGGATGTATTTTGAACGTAATATTTTGCTCACATGTTGTGGATTCAGATGGAGTTTTTCTCAAGCGCATTGCATAGTCGAAGAATTTTACCTTGCCCCTGCTTCGCAAAACGAGTGGCTTCACCTTCATTGAATTGAAAAGTTTGAAACCGAAGTTTGGTTTGACAATCTCACTCTACGAAATGCAGCACTGAGCAAAAACTTTGTCCCCATAGTTAAAGTTACATTTATACTTACGGTTAACTTTGAGCAAGCTGAGCAATCCAATTTCCAATTGCAATTTTCCGGTTCTCTCGTATCCAGCGAGCCATTCCACTAGCATTCAAAACTTTTTGCAGGGGTGGGTGTCCAAAAATTTCTCGATATGTGAGTATATATTTTTTGCCAGAGCCTCGCTTGAAGACGTTGCATGTCAGCTGGTCGTGGCACAAAATAGTTTCACCTTCATTCCACAAGTCGTAAAACTCGGAACTGGTCGACAGCCCTTGTAGAAGACACTTGTGTAGCTCCTGTGTGTGATCAGATTCTTCACATTTTGGAGAAATTACATATGTATTTATATATGTGACTGTCCACAGACAATGTACTCAAAATGCCTGCGGCGGAATCGCCTGCTTTATCGCACATTTTGGACAAAAAATGGTTGCAATGTTCGTTCCTTCAAGTCAGAATGTGGAATGACAATATTTGTCCTAGTCGCAGTGGCATTTGTAAAATCTGGATCCCATCTGCATTAATCTGCATCCCTAATATCATGCATGTAAATATAAAGAGCTCCCTTTCAAAAGGTTGCTATTAGGTTAGGTTCAGCATTTTTAGGGTTTATGCAAAGGCATTTTTGATAGTCACTGGAGGGGATCCCTAATTCCTCTTATTATTCAACTCGGATGAAGTCAAACCTAGTGAGATGTATCAGTTCCACATTACATCCAGCAGCTCGTTTTGGATCTGTAGTTCCAAATACTGAAATTAGTCTAAATATTTTGTAATCTAGTGAATTGTTGCATCTCACAGTGTTTTTTCAATCAAATCTTGCCTGCTTGAGCTCCTTGACGCTATTTCGGTGTTTATAATTATAATTGATTTTAGATAATGATCCAAAATTTGCAGTATCTCAAACAAGTATTTGGTTTGAGCGTCGGATGCCAATTTAATTATTTTTTGTATTTCCTTGTACATATTTGTGGAATCAACTATGCTCAGTGGAAACTTTTGCAAGAATCAGAAGACGTTTTTAAAACTCATTCGTATCGCTTGCAATACTGATGCCTGGTTACACTTTGAAATGGTATATATATTTATCATTTTAAATTCAGAACTCAATATTTTACAGTCCAATTGTCACTTTCATGGATAATTGTGTACCTATATATTCATGTTTATGGTATTACTTATATCTCGGCAAAAATAGAATCTTTAATTTCCGCCCAATGACCACGTTCGTATGAAAGACATTCTCAGAGTCTCAATCCAATTCGTCCCACGCTGGGGCGAGGCTTTGAATCTCTCTGAGGTATTCAATGAACTGTTTCACCTCCTTTCTCCCAAGGCTAATCTACATTATAATTTTAGAAAATTAGTTTATCATCTTTCCTTTTTCCATTTCCAAGGTCTTGCATGTGTTTAATTGTTTCAATAAAATTGTCTACCTTTGGTAGGCGTACTACCCTCGTCCGTAGTATCCTTCAGAATTGGATATGTTGACACTAACATTGAACACAAATTGGTAGATGTTGCCGCAGGTCCAGAGTTAACGAATTCTGAATGAATACAAAATAATTCTATATTAGACAAAATACTTATCGAACAAGGATAGGCACAGATTAGGCTGAATGCACTAACCTGAATTATCTAGTGTCCGTGTAGAATACTGACAAATCTGGGCAAGAATAGAGACTACCAGCTTTTTCTGGTTTACAGTTTGGAGTGTAAGATGGGCGAAGATACGGGAATTTAGAATCGAATCCAGTTTTAACTTTATTCAACGTTTCTTCGAGAAACTCGACAATCGAGTCATATTCTGCAAAAACTATAGCCAACTCGCTGGGCTTGCTATTAGGGTTTTCCTTCTATAAGAAATTATTCGATATTTGTATGTGGTTTTGGTTGTATATTTCAAGACTAGAATATCATATTCTGCTGCATTGCTTACCTGCAAGTAGAGCTTCCAGACATTGTTAAACATGTATTTTCCGAACCGCATCATCGTAGCAGAGCTGATTCTAAATCTGAGAACCAAATCCAGCTGGGAATTTTTTGGAGCAGCTCGTCTTGTTTAGAACCAGTTGCTTTACGCGATCCCGGTCCCCCTATTTTGGAGTAAGATAACTTGCGTGGTGATCTAGAAAGTCAGTGTCGTCGCCAGAATCTGAAGCTAAACTCTCGGAACTTTGTAAAAAAAATCTTGTTTTTTGGAAAGGTTTTTAGTTTTCCTTTTCAAACAAAATTTGAATTGCGTTCGAATCTAGTTTGAAATCAACAAATGTTAAAGTATGTAAGAGGAATATATTTAATCTGAAAATTTCTAATTATTTACAGTGATTTTTTTTACCGTCATCGGAAATCTGGATGGTGTTTCACTTAGGGTGTTTGTTTGCTGGCGTGCGTTCTTTTGCTTAAGCACTTTCACTTCTCAAGGTTCCATTAAGATCTGTTGTAAATCAAATTTAGGATTCTAATATTTCAAACAAAATTGTGGATAAATACTGTGAATTTTAATCCTTTGCATGCCCATGTCCAATGTGGAATTGGGATCATGTGGAATTGGGATCCTGAGACGGAACTGTTCCTGCAAATCCCGTTTCCACTCGAGGTGAGCGATCTCCTGGGTATTCTTTCGTTTACCCTCTTTTACGATTGCGATTACGGTTCTATTGAAATTGAAGTGTTAGTTGCAAAATAGAAACTCATTTTTGCATTTTTACGAACAGCTGAGTTTTGCATCAACAATTCACAGAATACAAGGGCAAACAATACCAAAAATAATTACTTGGTATCCCACCGGAAAACTCTGGATTATCCAGTCTATTTTATCGTTATAATTCGTCCCTGATGTACATGGCAATGAGTAGATCTCAAAATCTTGGTGACGTGTGCTTTACACTTTCATTCCACGCTGGGCTCGTATCTAGGGGGTCTCAACTCAATACTCGCTCAGGAGTAACGAAGAGGCTCGACTCTGCCAATTGAAATCACTATACGATTAATACTCTGAACATTTAAATATTGTACATTACGCCTTTAGGAAAATTGTATAACATTTTTATAATTAAATGTTAGTAAGCAGATAGTAGTTGAGCTGAAATGTCACAATTACGAAAAAATTATACCAACAGGCATCAGGCATGCAATTTCGAGTTCCAGTAGCCTGTCTGCTCGGTTGGATTCCAATAAGCATAAAAGTACAGGAGACATAACTAAAGCTTTACAACATTAACCTGCTTGGAACCTGCTTCGGCCCATTTGGAATAATATGTCACGAGAAAATATTGTGTCTTTTCCCATGCTTTTGTATTCAATCGATTTAGCTGATATGGGCAAATCATATCGCCATAATGAGGGATTCAGGTATGAAAGTACTGTAAAATAGACTAACTTGTGGTTATTTTTGGTGTTGGATAGTAATGCAAAATGTCTTCAGTTTATGTATTTATCAACGAATTTGCACTTAGCACTAAAAGTATGATTGTGGAATGTTTCCACAAGCGTTTCCGATGAAAGCATGGGAAGGTCTGACATAATCCAGATTAGTTTCGTTGGAATCGACAATCCATTTAAGTCAATAATGTCATTCCTTGTCTCTGATAAGCGTGTGTGGCTAAAGAGCTCTGAATCATGCAAAATTTAGCGCTTAAGTCACTGACCTTACCTATGTTATTTATTGACTTGAATTTGCAAATTAAATGTTTCATTCAGTGCATTTGTTGAAGTTTAGTGTTTCAATATAGCCAATACATCTGTAAACAATGTCTCTGAAAAAGAGATGAAAATTTCCTTCGTGGCGCCTTTAATAAACTATAAAATAAGAATTCTAACTTACGAACTATGCAAAATTTTCAGTCTACAACCGACGAAGCCCGTAATTATTGGAGCCTTCTCTATTCTCTATTCCGGCCTACGTCGGTTGTAAACTGAAAAAGATATCGCACTGAGTATGTGGCCCAATGGAGACCGGTCAGATTTGCCTGAAAATTGGCACTATTGGTTCTTGGACTATTCTGAACAACGAAAACGTTGTTCAGAATAGTCCAAGAAATTCTGAACAACGAAAACGTTGTTCAGAATAGTCCAAGAAATTCTGAACAACGAAAACGTTGTTCAGAATAGTCCAAGAACCAATAATGCCAGTTTTCAGGCAAATCTGACCGGTCTCCATTAGGCCAGATACTCAGTGCGATATCTCATCGAGTTCGACCAGGTTTTCATATTAGTGCGACCGTTAATAGCCGCCATCTTGAAGGTGGGATCCGTGGAGACCGGTTGGATTCAGTTTTTGGAAATATTTTTCAGGAAATTTGTAGGAGTGTTCCCTAGGCCATGATAAAGAACTTTTTCATGCGACGTAATACGATTGGATCACTGGTTCGACATTAAAAATAGATGTCGCATTCGCTGAACGCTTTAAAAAGTTCTAACTGCTAGACTAGCATAAGATTTCCCGGCGTAAGCTCGGTAATTCCCCCAATAATGCTCAAAGAAGCAACTTGATCGGATAAGCCATTTATGCTATGGACTCTGTTGAACATTTTAGGGAGGCGGATATATATCGTACAATTTTATATTCTACAACCCTCTTATCAGTTGGGTAGCAAAAAACTGCAGTGGAGTATACGTAAGGAAAATCGGGTCTGGTTGGAGGAAATGGGAGGGCCGACGCTCAGCACATGGATGCAATATGTTATTAATGCGGCTTGTAAGCAATAGCTCAAAATAAAGCCTTACGAAAATGAAATTAAATACCTACCTGAACTATGTGTCCATGCGCTCGTCGTCATTCTCATTTTCACTTTGAGTTTCGTTACTAGAGTCTTTGTCGCAGTATCACTGTCACGATTATTTAAGTTGATCACCAAATTGGGATTGGAGTTAATTGTTTCCATATTCCTTTCAATCATTCGATCTTATTTTCGAATTATGTGGCCAATATTTCAATATATACAATATTTCTGAATAACTGTTCTGGCATGTATAAGATACTTCTTAGCACTTACTATGATTTTATGTACGGCTTGAGTAATTCTCACCTTTTTAGAACTACGAACCACAGGAGTACCAGACGACATTGTCAATTGTCAGACGACTGAACTAATTGTGGTTAAGAATTGTCGAATGCTATGCAACAGATAATTAAATATAATGCAACAATGAACTTGAGTACGAAAAGTACTCAGAGAGTACGTAAAAGTACGAGAAACGAACCAATGAAAGACCCGCAACAAAGTGTTCTTTGTTTTATTGTCCCCCAGCATGAGTGCAGAGCCCGCTCATTTTCCCATCCAAAATAAGCCGCTTCTCATTTCCTCCATCTGCGCCACTACAGCCCAACTGATAAGAGGGTTGTAGAATAAAAAATTGTACAATACATATAAACCGTAGGTGACTGTAAACGACTTACAATTACCATGTCGTTACCCATTTTCCAAGAAGGAAATAATTAATAACTACGAATACACCCCTGTTGCTTAGTTTTTAGGCTTATTTGCATTTATACAAATTTACTTGGATTAGAATCAACACATTGTTAAGCTATACGTACAGTCGGTCTCTCTTTTAGGTATACCTTAAAATATCTATTTGAGGCACGTGAATATTTTGAAAGGTTTTTGCATTGTTGCATTGAGAACTTGTACTCTCTAGTTTCCCATGATATATGGCCGGGCCGTATCCGGTGTTGACGTCAAAGGTCAGATTTGACCCAAATGGGTTGAGTGATATACCATAAAATTCTACTCATGCAACCTGTTGATTTGAGAAGTACGACTCGATAGGTTTGAGTATATTAGAAGAGCAGGGGAAAATAAATTTGAATCCGATTTTTTAAATTTGACTGAAAAATAATTGATCATCAAGGAACGTTAGGTGAAAAAAAAGTCAACTAACTATAAAAGTATATCTTAATTTAAATCAGATGAAATATCGTCGGTGGTTTGAGATTGAATAGAAGTTGTTTGAGTAGTTCTTCCCACCTTAGTATTTTTATGTTTTCGCATTACATTTTTTACTCCGTATGATGAGAACGAATGGCACGTAAAATTTTCATTCCTCAATTTTTATTCATCACATCGTGTCTCGTCTTGGCTTCCGTATCCGCTTGAAAGACGTACACTGGTACACCAGCCGTTATGTAAATTATGCGTACACCAGACATTGAGAAGCTGACAACCCGTGACCAGGGCCGGTCTTAGGCACAAGCGAAGCAGGCGCCCGCCTGGGGCGCCAACGGCTTGGGGGCGCCGTGGAAAATAGAAAATATATATGTATAATATATATCACCGTTTTTAATTCGAAGAATTTAGAGAGAAACTGAAACTACCGTAAAGTACATATTATTGGCCCGTGCTATTATTGTTTCAAACCCAAAATCAGAGGGCAAAGTTCATAATAATGGCCCAGTGGGCCATTACTCCTACATGGGCTATTATTGTTTCAAAGATCGTCCCAATTTCATTGAAATTCTCGAAAAAAAAAACAAGGGCATTTAAATATTTAGCAAGAAAATATCTCTTAGACTAGAGCCCGAAATAAACTAAAATACTACCACTGTGGACTGTGTGTTTTCAAACAACCAGTCTATTTCTTAAGGATGTGACCTGTGACCTGTTCCATGCAACCGTCCATTGCCGCACTAATGGTGGTTTGCAAATTGCTTCAGTTTGAATTAATGTGCCATTCAGAACATGCTCCATATTCTTACAACTAAATGTTTAACTCGACATGAAGCTTTATTCTATTCTTCTTATCTCGTTTTGTAGATGTTAATTTGACATAGAAACACCTTCAATCTGTCGTGTTTGTATGTTTCAAAAAGTACCAGGAGATTTAGGGTGTAAAATATAACGCTTATTGATAATTTGATAAGCAAAATAATTGTGTTGAATTGAGCCGAGATTGAACCTGAGACCATTAAAGTTTCGAAACGACAGGATTTTGAGAAGCTACATATTTGCCCAACTTGTTCATCCCCACTTTAATTAGATTGATCTCGGCTCCTCAAAAAATAAAATGGCAGATGACAGAATTTAATCTTTTCTGACTATGTCTTCAGCAAAACTTTACATACACCAAACCGAAATTTCTAATGAAAGTAACGGGTCGTTGTTAGGGTGTTTCGTAAAAGCGTAATCTGAGATACAGGATGTAATTCCTCTAGAGAGCAAAATGTAAAAATTCTTGGTTAGCCCCCAATTACCCCTTGACTAAAATTTGGTGGGCTATTACATATTCATTTGCCACATTCTTTCGAGTGGTGAATTTTGCCAGGAAAAGTCTGAATAGTAGCCCAGTGGGCCATTCTTCCTGCATGGGCCATTAATACAAATATATTTGACCGTATATATAGGATTAGGTAGTTTTATGCAATAAATATCCAGTTTAATATCAAATATTCAACCAAAGAAACCAAAAAATTGGGAAATTGTTCAGAATATTGTAGCTCTTAATGCTGAACTTCGTACAGATTTCTAGCATTATTTATAGTAGTTCAAATTATAAAGTCGCAAAAAATCGAGAAATTGATTCTAGGTCATAAAAAATTCTTCGCAAGATATCAACCTTTCGAATCGAAGCTTTTACATGTTTAGAGAAGAAAGTTCTATTTAGCCACATGTTAAATTTCTTCATCAAAAAAGTTCCAAATGTCCCAACATTCTTCACCTCGTTATCAAATCTTAGAATCGCCACTAGCTTGTTGAGATGTTCAAAATTTCCAGCTCGTGTCCAGATGTTCAGATTATCAGCATTATTTCTGCAAACTCGAAGTATATGGATTTAAGCATGTGTATTGTTAGTACCCTTCAATCTCAATCCAAACACAATTCTAGATTTGTACTTAAAATATCACGGATCTTGAATATTATAAATTCGGAATTTATAAAGACTTAGGAATGCATGATAAATGTTCAATTTAATATTTAAAAGCTTCGTCCAAAATTACTAATTCTTGCCTGGGGCGCCATCCACACTAAGACCAGCCCTGCCCGTGACAATATTTTAAACTGCAAATCTTCACTCGATAAGAACAGAATATCCGAGTTCAGTCAGATTTCAGGTGGTATAACTGCCATTAGTCTAGCCACACACGCCAGGGTTTCACAGTGTCATGCTCTCAGAGGGTGTAGCGAATGGTCTGAGTAAAAGCTTAAAGTGGCTCACCTCAACACGAGCTTTACCATTAGTATGGAACAATTCCGCAAAAACCTTACGTATCAAAGAAGACTTTAAAACTATGATTCCAGTAATTTTAAATGTTGTTGTCAATTTGATTCTCCTATCACCCGTTTTAGTTCTATGGGCCATCAATTTGTACCAAAAATTCAACTAACATTTCGAAAATTGTTATACCCACTATTGAACTCATTAGCATGTATCATTCAGTCATGTTCCAAATCAGAATTTATTTGTATCGGTACGAAATAGAGGCCTTTACAACCAATTTCATCTCTTTCGAACTAAATGACGGTAAGCCGAATATCATGACATAGCTTGAGTAGGGTTACAGCTGTTTCCTTTGTTACGTTTCATTTCTCGAGTTTTGGTTACGACCTACGACCTGGCGTGGAAACGAAACAAAACGGTAAGCATGTGATTCAAAGACATTATCCTGAACATTTATTTGCTTTTCAAAAATTGGAAGAGTGGCAATTCATTGCTCCTCAATTTCTCAAATTGCACAAAATCTCTTTCCAGAGTTTTTACACATTTTACCCAAAATTTTCAAATTTTGTAAAACTTTCCAAGTTAAATTTGGTAAATCCTGGTGGTATTGACACTTAAGACAACTTAACGTTCACTATAGCTTTACGTGCTTTGTGACTAAAATCAAAGAAAAAACCTGCAGTAAAGTTTAGGTTAATTGGTTTTAACATTATGCTTATTAGTTTGACAAAGTTAATCGATATGGCTATGCTGGTGCCGGAAAAATTTCAACGCTTTCAATTTTGTAAGTGGAGCTGATTCTGGACTTACACGTATTTGTCGAGCAAACCTTCCTATGGTTTCATCGGAAACGCTTGTGAAACATTCACAATCATACTTTTATTACTTAAGTGTAAATTCGTTTAGAAATGCATAAACTGAAGACATTTTGCATTGCTAAACACAACAAAATATATTCACTCGTCGCGAAAGATATTCAAAAAGCATATGGAGAGATAATCCTAACTAAGAGCATACTTGACAAATAAAATACAAATATCAAAATATTCTCCAGAAAATTAGATTTGAAAATATCATTCAGTTGTCCTATTGTAGCGACAAACATCTGAACCCAGATTGAACTTTTATTTGGCGTTTGCTCAAGAGTTGGGAAATCGTAGAATTGGAAGATGATGCATATAAATCATCGAAGCTCTTAAACCCAATTTGAGTTTTTATCTCGGTATTAGTGGGTATAACTCACAGTATAGAATGATGAAACAATGGCCCACCTAGTATTCATCACAAATCAATTTTTAGGTTATACTGCTGCTATCAACGAACCGCATCCCGACAATTCCTTCCCCATTCATGCCAAATATAAAATGGAGTCTCTGAAAAATAGCCGATCGCTTCTTCCTTGGCGACCGTTATAATTAACACACTTCCAGCTAATTTCAAAAAAATTGCAGTCGATAATTTTCATTTTACTACAGACAAACACGGAATTAGGAATTTTAAAGCTGAATTGCAAGCTCAAAGGGCTATCGTGAGTTTTATATTGAAGATTGATCTCCAGTTCCACCTTCCTCTCATGAACTCATGAACCAATCTTAAATTCAGCGATTAGATCTAAAAACGCATGGAAGCAAAAGACCTTATATGAAATCTAAAGGTGATCGTATTACAAGGAAGAGCACGCGTGCACTTAAAAAGGTCGAAATGTTTACTAAAGAAACAACCAAAAACTTCGAAAAAGCAAAAGAATTATAACAGATTTGTCATCAAAGTCCGAAAACGCAAAATTTGTTGAACAGGAAACCATATAAAACAGAATCTAAAGTGTTACAATAGTACACTGAAGGTGTAAAAATATTGTTAAAAACTTCATAATTAATAACATGCTACAAAAATATGAGATTTTGAAGAAAAAAAAAATGTACTAAAAATGATAGTTTTTAAAATTTGGCAATTGCATTGGTATCATGACGGTGTGAATCTTTGCAAGATTTAGTTGACCGCCAATAGTGGTCACTGTATTCACTATTTATGAGCCAGTCAGCCGAGCCATCTCTCAGCGTGATATATGCTACCGGCTTTTAATCGTGGATGTGGGCGGCTTAACTTAAATACTTTTCGATTCAATACAGTACTTAAGTTCAACATGAGGAATTGCTCTAAGCGTTGCGAATTAATCCTATCCAACTTCTCGTATACGGTACACACCATTTTACATTTCTTCGTCTCGTATTAACCTATTTAGTTTTTTAATTTTGTAAGTAAAAAATGTGACTGATTTTACATCAAATTTTTTCGTATCCGTGAAAAAATGAGTGGTAGGTAGAGCTTAGAATATACAATCGCAGCCATCAAGTACCGCGTTGCGAATTGTCGCAGAATTGTTGGGGGTATTTTGTAGACTTTGACTTCCAATTTCCAATCACATGAATTTATCTTAAGTGTCAATTATAAGCATATAAATTTTGGACTAACTAACTATAGCATCCTTAAAACTAAATGTATACAATAGGTATTCTATTCGATGTGGATCAGATGATTATGCCAATAAAAGAGTAAAAAATATTTACCTAAGTAAAACGCTCAACACTTCAATAAGAAGTCATATTTTTTACTACGTATGATGGCAATTCCGAGTTAAATTTTCATTCATTCCAACTGATAGCATCTCATCGTGTCTCGTCTTAGTTTCCAAATCCGATTGAAAGACGTACACCAGCAGCCGTTATGTAAATTATACGTACAGTAGAGTTCGAGAAGCCAACACCACGGAGCAATTTTTTAAGCTCCAAATATCTTCACTCGATAAGAACAATATATCCCAATTTGGTCAGATTTCAGGTGGTTTAACTGACGCTAGCCATACACGCTTCCCGTTTCCAGTGTCATGCTCTCAGAGGATGTAGCTAATGGTCTCAGTGAAAGCTTGAAGTGGCTCACCTCAACACGAGTTTTACCTTTAGAATGGAACAGTTCCGCAAAAACCTTATATGTCAGAGAAGACTTTAAAACTATGTTTCCAGTAATTTTAAATTTTGTGGTCAATTTGGTTTTCCTATCACCAGTTTTTATATTTGGGCCATCAATTTGTGGAAAAAATTCAACTAACATTTCGAAAATTGTTATGCCCATTATTGAACTCATTTGCCTGTATCACGCGGCCATGCTCCAAATTGGAATTTATATGTATCGGTACGACATTGCCTCATTTACTACCAATTTCATCGCTTTCGAAATAAATGACGGTAAGCCGTATGTCATAATCATAACATAGCTTAGCCGTATAGAGTGGGGTTACAGCCACTTCGTTGCTTCTCATTTCAAAAATTTTGCTTAAGAACGGTTAATTTCATTCCGTTTCTGGGTTGGAAACGGTAGGCATGTGTTTTTAACTTCCACATGATTTAAAAATCTATTTCTTGATTCGATTTTAAACTGTCTTGAGAATTCATAAGTCTATGCAGCGTTTAGAAATTATTCTGGCCGGACGTAGTGAAGACAGTTTTTAGCTCTCACTTAATGCAAGAGTGTCCGTCACCCGTCACAATGGTTACAATGTTAATCATATGCAGAATTTAGGAAAGACGTCCCTTACTAGGTTATGAACCTCTGACCGCCACAGATATGGCCAGATGAGGTTATGAACTGCTGTCGGTCACAGATATAGCCATATGGGGGTACTCTAAACAAATGTCTGTCACAGAGATGGTAAATTATGCCCATACGAGGCTAATCTGAACTTCTGACCGTCACACGTATAACCATATGAGGGTTTACAGAACTTCTGTTGACCCTGACGCGTAATTTCAATTGGCTAATTAATTCAAATTACCCCAGTGCCCTACGACCTGAACTACGAAATCTACGAAAAAGTTGTTGAAACAAAAGTTGCTTATCTCTAGGAGTATTACAACTTTTCTTTAGGTCATTTTCTTCTAAAGGTCAAAGGTCAAAAATCCCCAATGATAAACATGTTTTTCTCATATGAACTTGTTGACCTTTGACCTTTAGAAGAAAATGACCGAAACAAAAGTTGTAGTACTCTTTAGAGATAAGCAACTTTTATTTCAACAACTTTTTCGTAGAGTGCGTAGTTCAGGTCGTAGGTCTCTGAGGAAATTGGAATTTGCCTGAATCGATCAGAGAATGAAATTACGCGACCCTGACACTTATTTCTGGGATCGCAATAAAGCTATTAGCCGCCAGTAATTCTATTATTATCCGCCGTTAGGCAAACACATATGAAGAGAAGGTATGCATATTTATATGCAATACTCTATCTCAACATTAGTGATCGGTTGTAGGGTCGGAAAGCCAAAAGTTTGAAGGGTTGGAAAAACGAAGGTTTGGAAGACCGGAAAGCGGAAAGTTTGGAGGGCCAGAAAGCCGAAGGTTTGGATGAATCCAAGTTCACTAATGTTTTGAGTTATGGAAAATTAAATTCTGAGGTGACACTAGTCCAATCACGGCGTACATGCATTTCCCATGCCACGTCTACTTTCATAAATATAGGTTTGCCAAAGTTTCAAGCAACACTATGGACAGCTTGTGTGCTTCAGAATAACTTACAATTAGATCTAATTAAGTCTCATAGTGGGTACAAACATAGCTTTCAAAAAATCTGAGTTCATGCTATTCGAAAAAATGTTTTCACATGCAGCGGTTTTGCTTTTTGGATTGTGTTCCCCACCAGTTAGAATTCTTGGAGCCGACCAAACATACTCCAAGGTGAGTCCCATGACGAGCGTTATAATTTTAAGCACACAATATTTTGTAAACCTTCAATTTGCAAATACTTCCCATAGCGCCGCTCCGCTACCAGTTTCAATAGGGAGTGAGTCTGTGTAACCTTTTGCAACTAACACTCGCCATTGTGGTGGTTTTTCCAAGTCGAGCCTGTCTCCAAACTAATATCGCCACCTTTAATTCTTTTAACCCACCTATAAATTGTTCTTAGTGTTGGTACTTATTACCATCTACATGTTCTATTTCTCGTCAATTTGACAACAAAAAATTTACAAAGCGAAATATTGCTTAAGCGACAACGAGAGCTGAAAATATTTCTTAACTCAACCAAAGATATATGGCATGAAGCATAAGAATATATAGGCATAAAATAAGGCATGAAGCATGGTGGAATCTTTGCATTATCTTTTTGTGAACATATGCGGAAATTAAAGCAACTCAGCTACATTACTTGTTAAGATACACGATTTTGAACAAGCGACATTACCAATCAATCAAGCCTCGTTTTTGTTTATTAAATTTCTAATTTTCTCTTTTTTTAAATTCATTATGAACTTAAAAGTTGAGTCCAACTTGTAGTTTTTTTTTTTTTTTTTTTTTTTTTTAAATAATACATCCCTTTATTCAGGCTTCCACAAGTAAAATATTGAAAATTGTTATGATAATGTCGGAGACTTGTAGTTGTCTCTATGCAATAAGGCAATCCTGGAAGTTTAATCTTCAGAATGCTAATTTTCGCCATTTTTATATTCGTATGCTACAAAATTGCTGGATTTCGTCAGGTCAACTGAGCCCTTTACGTTGCAAATCAAGTAGTATTAATTTAATTAAGTGGAAATTAAGTTACATTCAAATCCTATTTAACCTAAACTAATATAAGCGCAAATAAAAATAAATGGAATGTCGTAACTTCACTTAACCCAACTTAGTATTAGCCTAATATGAGGTGTACTACGCCAATTAAACAAAACTCTCATATAAATAAAGCCAACTGCATCGAAGAAACTCAGCCGATAAACTTGAATTAGATATTTAAAAAATTTCATCAACGGTTTCGTTTCGTTTCATTTCCTGGCTGAAAGTGATACGAAACGGAGCGTTGTCGACCTTATTGTGGAAGGATTAGATACTTGCCTCGCTTATTTCTTTCCACGTAATCAGAGATAGGACGTGCATTTATTTAACAAAATAAAGGGATTTTAGCTTGCTATTATAAAAATTAGAACTTCGAGTTTTTTTTTCCGGCTAACCTTGTTCATTGAAGCAAACAAAATTACTCTCGAGTCCAAAACAAAGTGAATAGCGGAAAATGCACAGAATGCTAAAACAAAACAAATATCACATTTTTGCTCTTCTCACAATACCAATAAGTCAAAATCATAGGAAATGTCAACAAGGTGTGTAGCTCCAACAATTCAGCACAGGAAAAATTCTCGAGAATTGTCTCATACTGCATTGCCATGTAATGTAGGTTGCTCTACCCGGCTAGACTAATGTAGCCGCAGAAAGACTAGGAAGTAATGTCTATGGCTCAGCATTAACCGCTAAATTCACATTTCAAAATTTTTCACAGTTTCCGTGTTTTCAAGACAATCTCGATCAATTGGTGATCGGATTCTGGGTTTGTTGATGAAATCCTTTGCCCTGAATGCCTTCGGGCTTTCTTTCTGCGTTTTGGTGTATTTATTGCTTCCTACTTCAAACATTGCAAACTTCTACGTGTATTGGTTTGGTACCAGACATTGGACTCGCTATTTGTATGCCGTGTGGATGACATGGGTTTGCTACAGCACGTTACGCTGTATCAACGTGGGCGTATTTTTCACGTGTTGCATTACATTTGTTGCGATGAAACGCTTGGAACAAATAAGGTGAGCTAGGTATAAATGGTCATCATTTTTGATTTGCGTAAATAAACTCGCATTTGACTTATTTCTCGTAGAAATACCTTCAAGCGAGATAATCGCGAAGTCGAAAGCGTTGTCGAAAGCTACATCCAACTGGAGCTGATTCAAAATTTCTATAATCAATCACTTGGAAAAGGCTTCTTGATGGTTGCCGTAAATTGTTTCGCTATACTCTTAATATTCGGAATATTTTCAATAATATGCTTTGGTGATGTGCTTGACCTGTCAGCCTTTGGATTTATCATTGGAACATCTTATATGGGCCTAGTGATTCCATCTTCTGCCTTTACAATATCCAGTCATGTGAATTGTTTATCCCAGCATCTTCTTCATGAACTCTCCGAGGTACATCAAATTAAAATTCTTCAACGTCGCGTCAAGGCACTTACTTCGATTCGGATGAACTTTGGAAACTTCTTTTACGCCAAGCCATATACAGTTCTTGGATACTTTAGTGTTGTACTTTCTAATGTAATTTCACTTGTAATTGGCTTTGGGAATTGAGTGATAGCATATGTTCATCTAGTATTCTGCCATGCGAAGCTGGAGCCTAGGACCGAAAATACATACACAATAAAGCCAGTATATATTTAGGATATTGCTTAATGGAATGGTACTAAACACACACCTTCAGATACTATTTGATTTTGTGTACTCAGTTCGGCAATGCACATCCAGAATTAAGTTAATGATTTATAAAATTTGTACTATTAAAACATAGAACACCAAATGGAAACTATAAAATTTGGTAGTAATTGCATATGCGCGTCTTGTTTGCTTTTTTTGGTAGGGCGCATTCATACTTTAGCACGCGCTGATGGTGTATGTGCTCTACCTCGTCTACTCGTCTCGTACTTCACCAATTACTGTCACATTCCTGTACAAATGAATAGTAATTTAATTGTTAGTTGTTTGAACCTGAACGGTTCCAAGTTTGGAGTTATGCTAATTAATTCAAATAGGCATGAAAACTATCCACACTAACTATAACAAAGCAGAAAATATAATAGGCATTGAAAATACAAAATTGGAAGAGGAAGCTTGCTTTACCACAATTACTGTGATAAGCGTAGATACGAGTTGGATAAACTTTGCAAATGAACAACCTTAGAGGTACAAATAACAGTGTCACTAAAAATATGATTCAGGTCAAATTCAAACCAATAAATATATCCTGCAAAAATCTACTGAAGTTGAGAAATGAATATTACCTAACAATTAGAATTATGTATTCACTCAACAAAGAAGGTTGTAGTCTTGTTCTTAAAGAATTCAATCTTCAAATAATAATATTATTATTATTAGTTTAATAGTAGTCATTTTAACATCTAATTGCTACACGTGACGAGAGGAGACAACTATCCCTAGCAGTTAATTTAAGTCTTTAAGACTTAAAGGATTTACTTTCAAAAATCGTTGAACAAGAACGATTTTCAAGAAAAAAGCCTTGTGTAAACTTTCATAATAATAAAAAGTTTGAAGGCTCTTTGAATCAAACTTTTTATCATTCTCTTTATACCACATGTTGGATTTGAAAATAGAAAGAATTTTCCTTAGCATTTTTGTTTTTTAAAAATTGGAAAAGTGGGAAAACATCGCTCCCCAAATTCTGAAATACCACAAAATCTATTTTTAACGCTTATAAATAATTTCCATATGACTTTGCTGAGATCTGATTCAATGTTCAAGTACAGGCCGCTAAACTCAACTAGAAATTTCGGGATCATCCTGTATATTTAAAGTTTGTTGCGTGCCTAATCCAAAATAGTTTTACATTGGTTCATTTTATGATTTGTATATTTGGCGATTATGTTCAAAGCAAACATGTTTCGCACCATGTAATGTATCAGTCACTGAAATAGATGCTATTCGACTTCATTAGAATTTTAGTGGTGTTTACATTTCAGTTGTTTCTTGTTTCCTTGGAACAAAATGTCTAACTGTCAACTGCGATGTGATATGTGATATGCAATATGAAAGATTTTGCGGGGTAAAATGGCCAAAATTCAGTATTTTATTAATATTACGGCTTCTGGACCGCTGCTGCCCGTCACCTTCTGTATCTGTAATACTATAGTATTTAAGATATATCGTAATATTCGCATTTACAATATGACAACATGCCTATCATAATTCATTTACTTTGGCTGATGCGTCGTCCTTGTGTGACTTCATAACAAATGTCGGCATGTTATTAAATAAATAGAATAACAAATACGGCAAGTTGACTCTTACTCGAATAACTGTATTATAAGATGCTTTTCAAAACGTTGTTTATATGCATATGTTAAAACTTTAGGATTTAAGGTAACGAACACCACAGCTATTTAATTTATGTACGACAAGACAAGTGTCTTGTATTGAATCATAAAATTGCATACTGAGTGACTGAATACCAAATTAATATTCTCCTTCAGATGTATCTGCTGAGTTGAGGCTTTCACCTCTTCTGGCTCGATAGTCTCCGCTTGCGTCATTCCTCTTGGATTGACGAAAGATTTTCCCATATTCTGCAGATAAATCTTCAGCTTTAACTTCACGTTTAATTTCCCAATCAAATTTCTTGTTTTTCCATGACCTCCCTCCCGCCTCTCCAGGTATGGCGAAGTAAGCGACAAAACCGACCAAAACCAACAAAATCCAAATAGTCTTCATGATGAAAACCTGAGTAAGTAAAAATTATTCTTTAACTTCATTTGCGCACCATTTGTTAATTTTTTAGCTGACGTCAATTCTGAGTTGCAGTTTTTTACTTGACTTTAAACACCCTTAGATATTTTTTTGTTTAAAAAGTACAAAGTTACGTTGATATATGGTTGATATGGACGAATGACTGGCCATATCGTAGTTTTAAAGCCTATAGATGTATCCCTTAAAGAAATATGCTTTTGTTATTTATTTCTTCTAATTAATCAATGTTGCTGACCAATACTTCCTAGACAACATTCCTATTTGAAATCTTTTTGTAAAACATTTAATAAATAAAAAGAAATATTTTTTTTAAATCAAAATAACAACTGTCGTTATAGATACGTACACATCCTGCCAAAAAATTGCAAATTTTGTAGAACTATCGAAGTTTAATTTGGTGAATGCTGGTGGCATTGACGCTTAGCACAAACTTAAAGTTCACTAGAGCGTTACGAGAATTGTGACTAAAATCGAAGAAAAATCTTCAGATAAGTTTATGTAAATTGGTTTTAACATTATGCTTATTAGTTTGACAAACTAAGCAAAGTTTATCAATATGGCTATGTTGGCGCCGCCGCCGGGAGAATTTCAACGCTTTCAATTTTGTAAGTGGTGCTGATTCAGACTTACGAGTATTTGTCGAGCAGGACAATGCTGTTTACGGCGACTGCAAATGTCAAAAAATATTGGTTGTGCGGAGAAATGATTGCGAGTTAAGTATTTATACACAGGTGAAACTAATTAGAATTAATTGGAAACTATCGAAATATGTAAAATTCAATTAGGTGTAATTTATTGTGGATGCAGCACCTCAAAGGTTTAGTCGGAATAGCTTATGCATGCATTATATAGATCTAAGGTAAAACTCCATTAATTAGTGCAGATGGATGAGAGACAAGTTTCTTTTAACTATTTTGAAATATATCGAAATTATATAGGCGTCCAAAGATATAATGAAAGAAAGCCTTATATTTTCAGATTCGAATATTTTCTGGATTTGGATTCCAAAGAAGTACCTTCTAAAATACAGCCAGTTTTTGTATTTTTATCAAAGATATAATCAGTGTTTATTTAGTTGAATTGAACCACTAATTCGATATGCTTTGAAGTAATTATAAATATCTTTCAAACCAACAAATCCGGTGTACTACGTTGAAATTGTTAATATAGAAATATATTTTACACATTTATATGACGTTGTTATTTAATGGATTATTTTTCAGTCTTCAAATTGGGAAAATTATGCACTTAACATCCAAACATCTCAAAATTTTGTACTATTCGGGCTACAATACAATTTTAAAATACACAAAAAACATGCAATATGAAATTGTCAAAGTTTAAATGGGTTATGGTTCATGCATCATGTACGCTAGGCTAGACATTCCGGAAAGAAATCCGCTCGTATGACGAGTGACGAGATCATTTCCGTAATAATTATATCTAACCCTAGATAGCATCATGAGATGGGAATAGGAAATAAATATGACCAATATCATTATTTCGTACAAGTTGCATATTATATTCTACAGGTAATCGGAAATTTGACAAAAATATGGAGAGTATGATATTCCCTCTACTTTGCGTTGTGTTGAACACCACCGATGAGCAATTAAAACTAATTGCAGTTTCTTGTTGCAGCTGATTTCTTTGTATAATTATCAGTGCCGATTTCATTGAGGAAAAAGTTCTAAATATGAAGGAAGTTTGAAATGAAACCTTGACCATTAAAATAGATTTGCAATTATAGTTACCTGTTTTCTATTGCATTATTCACATTTTATGTTTCGAATTTAATAGCCACAAGTCTACGGTCGTAAAGCAAATACGATTTTATATTGTATGAGATATTTTTTATGGGTTCAAGTGCAGTAATTTCCTTTATGCAAATTTTCAAACAGGTGGTAACTAAAAAATAACTGTTTTGGATATTTTTTGAAAAAAAAAACACCTGTCTGTTTAGCTTTTCAAAATTTCCAAACATTTGCCGTTATAAACATGGCACGACATAGATACTCAGTCAATTGGTGAAGTATTTTACCCAAATATTACAAATCAAATATTCATGCATTTTGAAATATTTCGTGAAAAAATAACACGATTCAGCTCAGTAAGCTGTTCATGGGATCTGGCTGCATTAATTAAAGTAAAACTTTTCGATTTTTTTGCTATAACTTAGTTTTGTCGTGCATCCGCTTATGCTGCAAAAATAAGTTCAATTCATCTAGTCTTACCTGAGTTATGAGTAAAATAAAAAGGTTACGATTTCATTGGGATAATCCTCGTACATATATATAATCCTAGCCTTTCCAGAATTGGAACCTGATTGAAGTTATTCGTTGATGTAATTAATATTTAGCAACATACAAATATACGTTAACACGAACAAGTTCTTATTGACCTTACTACTGTCGATGCTACAAGTCTATTTAAAACAAGCTGAAATAAATTACTTTAATATCGAAGCACGCCATAACAGCTAAACTAAAAACAGCTAAAGCCAAAACAGCTAAACAAAAACAGCTAAAATAAAAATAG
>JAQFYU010000447.1:0-22232 GCA_034694905.1 Ceratophysella granulata | reverse complement strand
TTTTCACTTTTTTGGTTTAATTTTGACAAACGAATTAATACAAGATTTTGTTTAATCATCTGTCCTTTCATTTTCTGATGCTAATTTAGACACTATTTTAATTATTCAAAATTGAATGGACATTCCTCTTTGTGACGGAGATCTGCTAATCAATATTACACCGAAAGAAGTTGATGAGCATCTCGAGCTGTTGTTGGAATAAATAATACACGATGCAATTTCGGTTTAGATTAACAGGGATGCAATTTTGTTCTTTTATTTTTTTAATGAAAGTAAGAAAAAAATGTGCATTACCTATACATGAAATGAAATGAAACATCATTCCTTCGAATGTTTGAAAGAATTCATGCACACGTTACTTGGAATTGGACTGATGTGAGACAGTTGTTCAAATGGTTCTGGCGGGACTTCTATTGCATGCATAGAATTTCATAGTTTTTTTGCATGCATATTATTGTGAAGCTGTTGTGCTGTAAGTTTCTGTGCGTGCGTGAGTGTGTGAACAAGATTATGATCTGAATTAGGTTGATCGTGTATCCATCTGTCACCTGCTGACATTATTTTTGCTCGTGCCCGATGTCCAGTCAGGTCATTAGCGGGGTCAGTGCGAAATTGAATCGTGATTTGTGCTCTGTGGAGGGGCGGCGGCGGCGTCACCAAGCGGCAAGTAAACTGTGTTGAAAGATGGGCTTATTTAAACACGTTGTGTGCGGCGTTTCGGGTGGCGTGGACAGCGCCGTTGCTCTTCACCTGCTAAAGAAGAACGGTGAGTGACAGTTCGACTTTTTCTAAACTTCTGAGGTGAGGTCAAAGTCAAAGTTGATATGAGACATAATACGTAGCCTATACAGGCTATATCCTGAAGCCTGCAGACTAGGTCAAAGGTCGAAGGTGCAAAAGAACTAGACGTGATATGTGATTGCTCTTTCGTCGACACTGTGTGAGTGTGTGTGTGCTCTGTATTTCGTCCTTGAATTTCATCCATTCCATATCATTCATCATAAGTATGTATGACGAGGCATTTACGATATATCCTTCAGATTGAAAAGTTGAACCTTTGACCTTGGCACTGTACACAATGCAATATTTTGCAGAGTGGTGAAAGTGATAAATTCTTCTACATATTTTACATATGCATATACGCTATGTTCGAAATGCTCTGTCCAATGTCCAAACGTGGGTCGTTGGTCACTTAAAACGAATAACATACGACATATATCTCGTATATCTCATATTTTTGAATTTATGCAGTTCAAAGTTAAAAATTATCTAATATGCCTGCAGTGCGGTTGCATTGTATCTGATTGCTTGATTTTCCATTCTACAATCTAATTCATTCACAGTCTCAAAGATCACCTGTGCTTTCTTTACTTAACTGCTAAGGTACAAATTACACAGCTAGTTAAAAAGGCTGATGATTGGCTTGCGACGCAAAACAGGTGTGTAAGGTTGTTAGGTTTGTTAAGTATTGCTAAGTTGGAATAATCAACATGTTCTAGTCAAAGTAAAGAAAGAGTTGGTTAGTTTCGAAATCGTAAACCGAGAGAGAGTCAAAGTTAAAGGCAATTTCCGAATAAAATGCTAGAAGTGAGACTTCGCCGTTCGACGCACGGGCGATGAATTAAATGCCCTATTTTCTTCATTTAGTTTTGCATGTAGTTGAAGCTTGACAATTGACAAATCTTGACATTCCCTTGGAAACAGAAACAACCTCTAGATGCGGGAAGAAGAACGCAAATGGCAAAATTCTCACATCCCAAATGACTAAAAAAAATTGCACAAGTTGAAAAACTCAGAAACAGCACATTTTGCCAATTTAAATTATACTGCTATCGATTTTTGCCAATTGGGAACTTCATCATTTATTTTTTTGAAAACATGTTTCTGGTATCCGACAATTTTCTACGATACAAGCCTTAACAAAAAAATATGTGAGGCCAACGCCTGGGTTTATTGTGACTTGTACTGTAGGAATGAATACGGTTCTATTTTTTGCCAATATGACGAGCCGTCGCCACTTAAACAACCTAAGCTTTGTCGTTTTCTAAATGTAGGAATGAATACGGTTCTATTTTTTGCCAATAAGACGAGCCGTCGCCACTTAAACAACCTAAGCTTTGTCGTTTCCTAAATGGCCCAAAGGATATTCATGGCCGCATTTCCCCTTTGCCAATTGCACTTTTGCCAGTGGGAGGTACCAACCAGGTACTTACCCACTTTCCAAAATCGTCACGAATATGCTTATGAAATGTAACTTGCAACTTCCGATTGCCAATGAATGATCATTGATCGATCTATGAGAAATCGTAGAAAGAGTAAAAAAGCGATAAAGTTCAAAATTCACCTATCACATTTCAAGTTCTTCGATTTTTCGCCAATAAATCTAGTTTGCAATTTTGGTTTGCCAATCTGGAAGTTTTTTAAAGTTTGTCCTTCAGAAGAATTGTTCTATACTTACTGTTAATATATCCTATGGGGTTCAGTTATTGAGGCAAACAGGGGCGCAATTACTATTAAAGAAAAAAGGCGAATCAATTAGCAACATGTTTATCTCTGTAATAACACGGCACCTCGGTTGCGGTAGGAGGAAAATTAATGAAACATCAACTTTTGCGGTTTAGCATATTTCTACTTTCCCAAGCTAAAGTCTATAGTGCTCGATCCAAAGGAGAATTCAGCTAGGCAATGCACTTGTATTCCAGCTAATTGCACTAATGTCGGAACCAGCAGGTCAACGTACACGGTGAACTTCGAAAACAGAAATTCTGTCATTAAACATATAAATTGAGACAATAATAGTCGTCGTTTAAACTTTTAAGTTATAAACATTTTTTATATGTACAAATAGTTCGCAGACCAATCAATCAGAACCTACGAGTATGAAGAAAACGATTTTAAAATCAAAAAAACTCTCAGGACTCGACAAACAAGTTTATGCACAAAAGGAAACTCGAGATTTCCAACAAATGGGCTTTCATTTTATTAAATTCTGTAAATAGTTAGTTAAGTACCTGCTAAAAATACACAAGCAGACACTAAAGCAGTTCCTTTTAAATCCTGACCTCCTACAAGCGAAAAAACATCATGCAATATCGGAAAGGAAGCGTTTCAGTTCAGAGTGAAAGTTCATGGCACTCGAATCACTTTACTTCAGTCGACCTTCATATTGATGAGTTTAGAACTTTAGGTCCAATATATAAAATCCAGGGTTTATGCGCGGACCAGGAGTGTCTTATTAAATATTCCGCTCCTCCCGAGCGTGTTCCATGGACGGTAGTTGAAGTTGAAGTTTGATGACATTGAGAATTTAATGGATTTTTCCCTTCCAGGTTTCCGTGTGACGGGAGTGTTTATGAAGAACTGGGACTCTCGAGAGGAAATTGGGAGTTGTTTGAGTGGAGGAAATGACTTGGAAGATGCGAGAGCAGTCTGTCATAAACTGGAAGTGGAGCTGCTGGAAGTCTCCTTCATAAAGGAGTACTGGAATGATGTGTTTAGGTACTTACGTGAAAATCCGCTTTGTTCTCAAAAATAGTTCAAAATTGATTCTTCCCTTACATTTATTCTAATCCGGAGAGAGTCACTTGGGCCAAAACACGGGATTAGACTCACACGCCTTAGACGCTCCGCTTCTCCCGTCATCCATATATCACTATCAATTTCCGCTACAAATCCAGACAAACACGGGCTATTACATTTAGAACGGGTTCCGATTCAAATCCCATTCATGTATCATATTTCAAAGGCCGCATTAGGCCTTTGCTTCCCGTCTACTACTCCCACTCCAATTTCCTTGTAAGGCTACGAGGGTCATTTCTAATATTGCGAGTTGGAATGAATGGAAAATTTCATGAAATGAACCCATCATCGGATATGGGCGGGTGGCGGGTGACCTTTACAGACGAAGTAGCAAATGTACGAAAATGAAAATGCATTTATTTATTAACTGCACTTTTACACTAGGCTCAAAGGTCCAAGAATAGCTTTGCGATTATATGGTATTCCATCTGACCCCTTCAAAGCCCAAAATTAAAACGTGACCTTGAACCATGACCCAGTTAAATTTTAACACGGTGGTGCCTGTTGACGGAAATACTATCAATCCATTGACAATCGTGTAGTCTTCTTCATCAACTTTAAAAACATTAAGTACGTCAAAATATTCATTTGGAAGGGGTTTATTGAGATTTTTGTGCTGGGTTTCATTTAATTTTTTTAATCTCACATGCAATCTCGCACCTCATTTCCTATTGAATTCAACGAATTTAAGTTTTCAGACGGCTTCTGTAGTATTTTTCAAAAAGAAAAAGATTAGAATTTAAAAATATATAAATACACAAATTCCAAAACCTGGATAACTGAGCGCAATTTGTCGAAATTTTGAGTGTTTGGAAAATAATAATATTTGCCAAAGTGAAGTTATGTCACATAATTAAACTAGAAAAACAACCAACGACTTGTTGTATTTCAAAGAGAAGAGCAACATAATCTAGCTAAAATCTCAACTACCAATTACGTCCCCGAACATGGAACAATTCAATCTTTTGCTGCAAAAGTTTGGCTGTTTTCTATATTATATTGTGATTTCAATTCGATTCATTCATTCGTAGTAGTTCTACTTTTACCTGATCCTTTGACATAAATATACGGAGAATTTGAAACGACCCTCGTCTGTGTCAGTTTACTTACTCCCTAACCAAAAACATCACTATCAATACTAATCCCATGTTACATTTGATTCGCTTGAATCTTCTTGGAAAATTATAACGAATTGAAGATGGAAAGATTTCCCGTTCCTGGATTGAAGCCTGGTTCCAGTTTGAGTTCTTCCATGTAATAATATAATGAATGGTTCACGACTTCAGAGCGTGTTTGTACTATTGGAGTAATAAGAACCACCTTCGCGTTTGAGCTCATTCGGAACGCCTACACTACTTACATTACATTTTATCAAGTGTGTTTCCTGTAAAGTCTTTCTGGAGAACCATAATTATTTATAGTATCATAAGTATTTATTATATATCATGTATCTTAGTAGATTGTATCGTTGGAGAAACGCAAAGAACGGAAATTAGATCAAGGCTATCATGACTCTGATCAATTAGACTGAGAAACACATTAATTCCTTTGTATACTTTCTCCCTCAGCTCCTTACTCCAAGACTATGAGAACGGCATGACTCCAAATCCAGATGTACTTTGTAATCATTTCGTCAAGTTTGGTGCTTTCTTCCGTTATGCTCGGGAACAGTTGGGTGCAGATGCAATTGCTACGGGCCATTATGCTAGAACAACTTTTGGCTCATTTCTCCAAAACTATCGGCCGAATCAAAGTAAGTTTTCTAATTTTGGTTTAGTCAATATACCATATACCGCGTACAAAATAAAACATCTGTCTTCCGCTTTATCGACTGCTAAACCGGGTGTCAGGTGTGACGTATGCAAATAAGCTTACGATATCCAAGAATTTATATCGTATTTACCCAATTATATCTGAATAGTAGGTCGATAACTTTGCGGGAATAAAGTGGATTTGGTGCTGGATAACGTGAAGCAAAATTATTTTAATTATCTGCCCAATTGTCCGCGCCCAGCTGCCCTTGTCCATACAGAATCCTATCTATCTGTTCTGACATATCACAATCGGACGTCCCGATTTATGTGATCATATATGATGTTTTACTGTAGTTTCTTCAAGTCTGGAACTTTTTGAGTCCTAAGTTCAAGGTATAATAAAAGTTTCAACATTTTTTTGTTCATAACTTAGTAATTCCCAAGGTTAATTCTGTGAATGTCTTTGAAATATCACTTGCCTTTTGTTAATTAAATGCATTAAACGCGTTGAGGGTACGCACTCACTCTTCACTCACTCCCAATTATTGGATTAATTCAATTAGTTTGAAAACAATTCAATTAATTTAACAATAATTCAATTACTTTAAAATAATATAATTAATTTGAAAGCAACTAAACGTAATTTGTAAATCCTATAAACCAGATGTGGAGTTAATGCGAGCCATGGACCTAAGCAAAGACCAGACCTTATTTCTAAGTCAAGTGAAACAGAAGCCACTCCGACGGACAATGTTTCCGTTGGGCAACCTCTATAAAAACACAGTGCGTGAATTAGCCAAGGAATTAGGCCTGACGTCTGTCTCCAAGAAAAAAGACAGTACTGGGATCTGTTTTATCGGAAATCGAAAATTCACAGAGTTTATTCACGAGGTGAGAGATGTACTCCTGTATTTCAACTTCGTGGTGAAGCTCAGACTCTATAAAAAAGTAATGTACATTGCCTAACCCGGTGTTACAGTACATTCCTGATAAAAGAGGTCCTTTCGTCCACATGGAGAACAATGAGACCATGGGCTGGCACCGAGGTGTACATCATTGGACCTTGGGCCAAGGTTGTCATATTGGCGGAATGAAACAGAGGCTCTATGTCGCTCACCGAGATCCCATTACACAGACGATTTATGTTGTACGTTTATTATATGGCCAAGAACGATAAATTCAGGAAATATTGATTCCATTTTAATTTATGACACTTTCATTTTTTTGGCAAGGTTCCCGGTAGATATCATCATTCCCTCTTTAGCGATGAATTAGTGACTGAACCGCCCCATTGGATCTCTTCACCTCCTCCCATTAGCCACACCGCTCCTTTCATCTGTATGTTCAAGTTTCAGCACACAGAGTGGACGATTCCTTGCCAAATATGGCCTGATCAGGAAAATCGGCTCAGAGTTCATCTATCAATTCCGACCAGGGCCTTGACACCTGGACAGGTAATGCTTCAGCCTTATAGTGACACCAATTTTCTTCAAACAACACCTTTGTTCTTTCTGTGTTATACCAAAAGTCCTTTTCCGTATCGAGAATTTTCGCCCTTTTAAACCTTTCTACAGCCTGAACCAAGCATTCGAGCTCAATATATGAATTTCTTTCGATAATATATCTCATGGAAGGAAATTTTCAGATTTCTTAACCACCTCTTGGTAGGTTTTCAGATTTTTTAAACCAATCTTGTTAATTTTCAGATTATATAAACCCACCTTGCTAATTTTTAAGATTTGTTAAGCCAATCTCTATAAATATTCAGATTTTTAAACCAATCTTGATAATTTGTCGATTTTTAAACCAATCTTTTTAATTTTTCAGATTTTCAATCAAATCTTGGTAATTTTAATAATTTTCACACCAATCTTGGTAATTTTTATTGAAAACAAATTGCTAAACTTGTTAAGGATAAATGAATTGAAACAGATACTATATAGGAAGAAGCAGACCTTTGGCAGTGTTTTGTATGTAAACTTTAAATTATACAGTTGCTGCTACGACCATGTTCAAGGCTGGATAAATCTTGGAATTGCTTTTCAGAATGACCTTAAATTGCTCTCAACCTTACTTTAAATTCGAAACTTAAGTCTATTGAAATCGGTGCTACGTATGAATCTGGCTCCATAGTTTTTCAAAAAGGTGACAATGGTAGCACCCACCCTGAAATCCACCTATTGTATATTTCTAGTTTGCTGTGTTCTATCACCACGACGTCTGCCTGGGAAATGCCAAAATATACTCCAAAGAAATGAGTTCTTCCGCTAAAGACAAGTTGGAAGGTCAACGCTTAAAAATGGCTACTAGCTGAGGCTGAGAAGCATGAAGATCTACGGAGAAAATGTAACAGTGTGTTCCCATTTCCCATCTGAAGAAAGTGTCACATGAATATGAATGATGGGAGGAAATCGTTGCAGCTCATTGAACATCAGTTGTGCGTGCAGTTGGTTTTGATGATTTATTTTACACGCTGAACGCTGACTCGGGTCGGGTGTGGATCCTGCTCAGTTGTGTTACAGAATTGACTCGAGTTTTGTAACATCGATGTTAATCGTTATAACATTACTTGTTGTTAATTGCCAATACGAACTGTTTGCGACTAGGCAGTTTTAAAGTTCTTTGATTACAATATTAAATGAGCCAACAGACGCACTTGTTGGTATAACATATCAAATCAAGTTATCAAAAGCAACATTTATTTTATAAACCACTGAAGAAATTACACGTGACAAAATGTTAACTAACTTAATGTTCAAGTGATGTAATATTACTCAGAAGGGTTTACATGAAACAGTACATAAACATTGGGGTGGAACGCGGCCCGTAAGAGACCCAAATTAACATTAAGGTCATCCGGTATAAGTATCTGCTCAATATTGTTGTAGGTCCACTTGCCACTTGCACTTTACAATTGCAGGTTTCATGTAGGCTTTCACCTTACTTGAATGATTTTTGCACTTGTGTTACTATAAATTTTTGTGATGAAAGTTAGTAAATTGTTCCTGAGCAAGGCTAATGCTTTTAACACACATCGTCTTACGAAACGGCATTAAGCCTCGTCAGTATTTGGTAGTAAACGTATCAATAACCAACCAAACCTTTGGCAGATAATGTACAATTGGGTACGACTGAGTTGACAAAGCTACAAAATACAAAGTTACATATTGCTGTAGCTAAAATATATACTGTTTCGTGTTTGGTCCTATTCGGACAGAAAGTATCTGCTGGGTCTTGGACCTCATTGAAGAATCTTAAAGCATTGGAAAACATGCTCCGTGTGTTCTTCAAATTAGACTGGCTTGCAGTTAAAGCAATTCGCCCTGTAAACTTAATAACATTAATTTGCAGATTATGAGATTCTAACTCACAATTGCGGGCATGGTTGTTTCGAGGAATTCTAGAAAATTGAAGGAAGTCCTCCCAAAGTCATAAAGTCTATTAATTTTCAAGTTACCTATCAACTGTGTAATTTACACATTTAATTTCCAAGACGAATAAGTTTATTAACCTTTATATGTAGGTCAGTTGGTTATCTCCGTTGGAAGAAAAACAAAGAAATGTTTTCTGTGGAATACTTAGAAAAAAATTGCTGTGAGCCTCAGTATTCAGAATTGCTTGCGGCCGATAGCCTGAGACTTGAACATTTGGGGCGAAGCGCAGTGTCTTGACATATCAGATAAAGCTATAATTAATTTTATGTTTAACATTGCAACAATAACATTGCAAATTAGTGGTGGAATGAATACATAGTTCTAAGAGGATGACGTGGGAATCGCATCTCCGTTCACACTCACTCCTGAATGATTGCTGACCTCAGGAGAAGTAGGAACGTCAGTGGAAAGGACTGGATTGGTATGTTGCAAAGTGCTGCTAGGCATTGACTTGGGTAAAAACTCTGTGATCACCACCGTCACATTGTTGACAGTTACCGGTTGTCGATGGACTTGAGTTCTATCAACATTTTTCAGTCTTGGTCGACTGCAAAGACAATATAGCAAGTTCATGTCAATATTTACCGAACCGAATATCAGACATTTGACGTAGTGAAGGCAAGATGTGTGATATTTTTAGGGGAGAACTCACATGTTTCGAATTTTTTTCTTAGGGACTTTCTCCTCTGGATTCCCTGTGGAGCTGGCTTGAGGCTTCTTGGTTCCTTCTGTACGAACAGGAGGCGGTTTTGGTGTCGTTGCGTTTAATTGTTGAGCAACTTGTTGTGCTACAAGTTGCGGATTCAGCCTTGGTTTTCTAAATGATGAACACAATATTATATACTTACTTAGGTTTAAACAGCTAAATACCTAGGCCGGGTTTGGTTGAAAATGTAGTGCCTACCTGGTAGAGGTACCTTTCCGAACATCGCACATGGAACATTTGAATGCTTCAGCAGTGTTCCGAAATGTACAGACGCTGCAATCCCAGAAAGCTTCTTCATGTGCTTTGGATTGCCTCTTCTGTCTTCTAGATCAAAATAAAGTATCAAAATCCATCCACAGTTTTCAAACATTTAGCGTTACTGTATGCATGTGAGTAGTAGTGCATCTTTTCACCTCTGAGAATTCTTAGTCCGGTCCATCCTGCCTTCGTTATGCACTAAGGTATTTCGGTTGACACTCAAACTAGTCGACTATATCAAGCAGCTTCCTGTAGAAAGAATAGAATCAGTAAGTATAGCATTTTACAGTAGTCAGGATGTTGTCGAGATACCGATTCCTTGGACCGATGACTGAAATTCAATGATCACTTCATAATCATTGAGTCGTTAAACAGTTGACTTGTCATTGTTTTATAGAATACGAGGGTTCAGGTTCAGATACATAACCATAAATTTATGCCAAATACTCAAGCTCAACACTCTACATTACAACTACTACTACTGGTTGGTACGATCAAATAGCTAATGCGGATACAAAATCGAACCGAATCGAACCATAGTAGAAGCTTGAAACCATTTTTCGGAAGATGGAGGCTTCTACCTACACAAATCACAATGCTTTTGGGGAGTCGGAAACTAAATGGGTTCGAGGTTCCACAGTTAACAGTACAGTGAAGCTCAACGCAGGAACAAGGACAAAGGACGTGTCACTTGGATTATGCCGATTATGCGATAAATAGAAGTAATACCGTTAACCGTGCGTGGCCCCTTCCTTCGACTGCTCTGCTCTACACTGCAACTGGTATTATTGACATCACATTATTGTTAGTACACTGCTGCGATCTGCGCTGAATGAAGCTGACTACTTTTTATCTTAATATAGAAAGAAAATTGGAAAAAATCCAAACTGTGCAAATAGCTCACTATTCATGGGACATACACGATATTAAAGTCGTGACCCAAACTTCAACAGATCGCCCAACCTTGGTGCACAAGAATTACAAGGTGTTGGCCAAGGCGGGGGTTCAATAGTGACTACTGGAAGATTATACTACAACAAGTAACAATGAAGGACTTACTCAGTATTTTTACAAGAACGATTAAAGTTTAAAATGTCAGGTGTCAGCAGCTTGTCAGCATCAGTCTACTAGTGATTTACTCCTTTTTCAATTACGTCCTCCGTATTCCTAGTTTGTAGTAATTGTATATATTGCAGCAATCCAGTGTCCCAGCCTTGTTTTGCTAGCTTGGTTTCCGGTTCCCGGTGTGTCTAGCTTAATTTCTTTCGTGTTGAACTCTAGGTTTGTGACTTGGTCCTGTTTGGGTTTGTGGTTCTTGCCAGCAACTTCTGATAGACTGATAGACTAAAGAAAATTAATACGCTTGGCAATTGACGATCAACGGTTATATTGCAATTCCCAATTCTGTTCGAGGAGGTCCGACTAGTCGCAGTCGCAAGCTCGTAAGTCGCAAGTTCCCGCGTGTGTCTCGTATGATGTGTGGTGTGTGTATGGACCAGGTACAGCGGGCAGCAACAGTAGTTAATGTTGAGGAGAGGCACTAATTTTTTTTTTTTTTTTTTACGTCATACGTACATCCATCAGCTGGCGCACATACTAAAAGAAGTTAAACCGTAGTGATGAGCTGAGTATATAGTACAAATACCGATAGTGTTATAAATAGCTAAGTAGTGAATTTTGTCTAGACCGTTGTTTTCGTTGAACTCTCAGACTTTTGACTTCCAAGTTCGGGTCGTGTCGTGAGCCGTGACTCGTGACGTGATGATGGGTTCGGGACCGGGACTTCTCCTCTGTCCTCCTGCAGTGAAGTGAGAAGTGTTGTAAAAGAGAGTCGATAGAGTTAAACCTCAATTATGAGTTGACTATACATAGTACCAAATAAATGAGTTACAGTACAGATAGTGTTATAAATAACTAACTAACTAACTAACTAAGTACTTAGTGAATTTTGTCTAGACCGTTGTTTTCGTTGAGCTCTCAGACTTCTGACTTCCAAATTCGGGTCGTGGTCGTGAGTGACTCGTGACGTGATGACGGGATCTCAGGATCGGGACCGGGACCGCTCCTCTGTCCTCCTGTCGATCAAGTTAAACCGTAATGATGAGTTGACTATATAAATAGTACGAAATAATTTAATTACACAGACAGGTGACAGGTTGTGTTATAAATAACTAATAACTAAGTAGTGAATTTTGTAGAGACCGTTGTTTTCGTTGAACTCTCAGACTTATGACTTCCAAGTTCGGGTCGTGATCGTGTCTCGTGTCGTGACTCGTGACGTGATACTTGATGACGGGTTCGGGAACCGGACCGGGATCGCGGGACTGACTGACTGCTCTTCTGTTGTCTGTCCTCCTACCTTTACAGTAGTACATACATAGAAGTGTTGCGTTGTAAAAGAGAGTCGATTTCGGATTGCGGGAGTTAACATTATATTCAGCTGTAGTAACTCTTGCCGTATTCGTATCGCCCGTATAGTACTGCTTTAAATAAGCTTGAATACGGCAAGAAGTTGTCTTCACTGAGCCTGACAAACTTATCCTATTCATAGTTCAAATAATAGCGGTTGACATATGCTGGCATGTACGACGAGTGGCCTCACATCAAAACAGACAAGAAGAAGTAGGTAGAATTCAAAGAAGCGTTAATTTCCTGCGAATGACAAAATTGGAAATGCGAAAATCTGTGTTCAATTAGATAATGCATTATTGCAGTTAACGATTTTTAATGCAATATTATAAATTAATGTGATTAAATGGAGCTCTAAAACTGCGTTTAATTGAGGCACTGCAGTTAGAGATAATCAATAATGAAAGTATAACAAGGTGTTTTTTATTAAGAAATTACTATGTGTAAAAAAATTAATCCGATTCATCAATTAAAAGATTCTGAAGACTCAGATCAGATAACGCGCTCAGTGGTGATAGGAAGTGGCATAAAATTAATGTATATATTCCGCTTAATTTATGTATACAGAACATATGCCTCGAGTATTTATGAAATTAGCTAAAAGTACAAAGTATTGTTGCACGCTTATATTTTTAAGTTCTAAAACTCATTAGACAAAGTACTATGTAAATTGGTAATCGTCAATATCTTGTTTCTGTTCTACAAAGGAATGGTGAATGCTTGATTTAAGGTACTGTGCCTAATGTGCATGTGCCTACTTTAATGTAACATTAATTAAACTTAAAAGTGTATTGTCTGTGAGATTTGAACGTCTCAGGTTCAGGTCTCAGGTTACATTACAGCAGGAATTTGAATTTATTGAAACAACGAGTTCGGTTTCGGTGGCTTCTGCTACTAGAGCTAGATCCTGTGAAAAGAAACCTTTGGGCAGGGCCTCCCATATAGAGAAACCGCGCAAAATCTAAGTAAACCAATCAAACACAACTTTCTTGACTTGGATCAGCATCATCTGTCATCTGTTTCATCTTTCGTGTTTTGTCTTTTTACTTTTTCCAATAATTTGCTATTTTGTATTTTGTCGCGTTGAGTTGAGAACATGCAAGCTACAACAGTCAACTCATCATCAGTCTAGTGAGTCTTGGTTGTCGGTATCATCGGTAGTTGGTCATTGGTACATAGAAGGTGACTGTGACGGAATCCGCCTTTAATGTAAATCACAAGTCGAATAGCAAAAAAGTGACACGATAAGTGCAAGTGCCAAACATTTCACGATTGATGACTGACGTTCATTCGTGACTCGAACTCAGCTGACAGTCAACGATTTGTTTCCTCAACTTTGACAGTTGACTAAATAGTTGGGCGAATGACAAGAGGTAAGTACTAAGTACGACACGACAGACATAAAGTTCTCCAGCATTCAGCGACGACGGCGCATGTCAAATTTCAACCCTCAACCGCAAATAAATAGCCGCATGTGTGGCATACGCTCGCGTGTGACATTAATGTTTTGTTTCAAGCCGGAACCGGGCCGCGCGGGCAAAAGGCAGAAGAAAAAATGTTCCACAGTAATTCATCGTAAAATTGAAAAATAATACATTTGTCATTTGTTGCAGATGGGCAGTGAATATCGAAGCGGGGACATGGCCTATCCTTCTGTATCCGATACTTCTCTTCCTCACACCAGGCAATCCGAGTCGGACAATGTCGTCAAGGTTCACACTTCTCCAGTGCGACCCCCGCATGTATCATCGCTTCACTCGATATTTCCCGAAGCGCGAAAATTGTACAGATATGATCGACGACAGATTGAAGTATGTGTCCATAGACAATCCGGTATTGTAGAGTCTCTTCCTGCACACGGGGGGCCGTATGAACCGCAGGTTTACTATATTCTAAAATTGAATTTGATTTAACTTGATATGAGGAATGAGGGTATGGAGTGATAGTGATATTTTTCTTCCTCAGAATTTTGTAGAAAACACAGATGTTGCCACACATACAAAGCTAATGTACGAGGATGAGAAACCGAAACAAAAAGTTCACATTGTCGGGAATGAAGTGGAGATTTCTAGAAACATCGGGATCTCCTGTAATCCGGATGAAACCAACTCTTCTGTCGGAAAATATGAAAAAGGATCCTGGGAACGGGTACCAACGCCCGTACTGCAGGATGTGCAACGAGCACTGGAAAAGAATCCCCATGCTCAATATACACAAGAAGTAGCTGAACCGGCATCCTGCGCCTGTGAAGCCATGGCAGTTGCAATCGTTGCTAGAGAGAGGGAACTGGATAGACTGAAAATGCTATTAGATTTGAAGGAAGACTATCTGGTAGCAGTCCAAAAGGAGAAGGGTACACTCATTAAACAAAATGTACAATTAATGAAGAAACTTGCTGAGACTAATGCCGTGTCTCAATTGTGCCAAGTGGCAGATAATCTGGTACGAAAGATCACTTTAATTTATATGTAGTCAGTTCAGTTGAAAACAAAACTTAAGATTTTCTCCTTACATTTAATTTAACAGCCATCGATTAAAAATCAAGACAAAATTATGGAACTCATTGAAAGAGCTACCACTGCATCCACTGCCAAGGATGATTTAAAGAGAATGGGCGAGAATTTGAAGAAACTCCGTGAACATGTGGATGAATTGAGTGGTGTCAAGAGCAAGAAATCCCCAGCAACATCCGAGTCATCAACCCCACCCGACTCGCCCACACTACCCCAAAAATCAACAACAGAGCCAGCATCAAAAAAATTCTTCATTCGTCCAGAAAGTAAAATGGTCCAGTCCGATCTGATGAGATTTGTTGAGCTACACGAAAATGAAATCGATTTTCCTCCAAGTAGATGGGATTTTGGAAGCCCACGTACATCCACCTCATTTGCTTACAATGAAGAGGGCAATGCTTCCCCCAAAAGTGCCTTGCCAGTAAAATCAAGTGCAAAGGCCGAATCCTCAGCTGGTAGTGTCAAGACAGACGAATTACTCAGTCCAAAGACAAAGCAACAAGAGAGAGACGCGGTTAAACCGCTAATTTACTGACATGTGATAAACGTTGTAACGTATTTTGCAACGAAACAAGTTTAGTTGCCATTTTATTTACTAATTTTGTTTTCAGTATTTGCAGACATAATATGCTCAGCAATTGTTTCCCCTGATTATGTGCTCTTGGTTGCTTGTTACCTCTGACGACTACTGCTGCTATAGCAGACTAGTATTACTGCTTTATACGAAGATTGAAAAATAGAATTGGTAACTTTTAACTAACCATGAAATACACCAACGATTGATTTTAACATTTAGGTGGTATGTTGACAACATATATTTTTGTGTCCAGAGCTATTTCTATACCAAGACTTTTGTTGGTATAATTTCGCTTGGGAATCTAGCGTTATTGGGGTGTATCCGGTGCCTAAACTATTTATTATGCTATTTATATATGCCTAAATTATTGTAATACAATTCCCAACACGATTATGTATTGTATACTCATATGATGCTCAGTTTACCCACCGATGTTCTACATAATTGAGATTCAGTTAGCATCACTACCGTAGTTGTATTATTTACGGGGTGGTATTTTATGTTTTGGAAGTAGCTACTTCTACGAAGTCTAGTCCATTTTACATTCTTGTTCAGTTCCTCTGTGCTTCCTATGTTGTAGCCTATTTAAGTGGGCGTGCTTTGCTTAAATTGATAAGCGAACGGGAATAATATCATGATAATCGAATAACAAACGGGACTATTTTGCAATTGCCAAAGAATAAATCTGGAATTTTACTATTGTACCGAAAAATATATAAAACCAAGCATTAATATTTGCTTCCAACAACCCAATCATAGGATACAGCCACTGACTGTAATTTACTACTCTCATCTTCCGAGTCCGTGTCATCTATTTTGCGCCGCTTGAACTTAGGTTTCTTCTGAACTAGTTTCTCTTGACTTCTTAGGGCTTCTCTCTCCAAGTCAGCACTTGAGATCAGTGCTTTTGAAGAACTGAACAAGAATATTCCATCTTGTTCCTCAGGAGGACTCCCATTTTCGTCCATAGTTTCCTTCTTCTTCACGACTTTGATATGTCTAGATCAAACGTGAGAAATAGGGTTAAAACCTCAAACATCAACAATCAAGCTTTACGGGTTTTAGTATTTAAAGAAACTGAACCCATTATGAATTAATCAGCTTACTTGTCTAATGCGTCACTTAAAAGCTTCGCCAGTTGGACTTTTGAATCCAGATCATCTATTAATGGCGAATTGTCGGACTCCAATCTGGAATTCTCAGCGTTAGACTCCGTCATTCCATTCACTCTTCAGTGATACTTCATATTTAGCAACTGAAAACCAACAAAAACAAAACTAAAAATATTGGGTCCAAGTCAAGTATTTCAACTTCTTAAGTATGTTGATTTGGTAATGATTGCATATGCGCCATACCGCTCTGGTCACTGGTAGGACGCATAATATGCTTAGAAGCGAATGTATGCACCCTACCCTACCTGTCTGTTTGGTAGGGTGCATATGCAAATTCAATCACGCGCTGATATAGTTATACCAGCGTACATTGTACGCTGATAGAGTATGCCTACCTCGCATCCTATGTATTTCATATTCCTGTACAAATGAATGTTAATTTATTTGTTAGCATTACTTTGAGGAAGAATCAATAAAGAGAGAGATGGCATTTAAATAGTTCCAATTCCAAGTTTTGAGTTATTCCAAACATTCACAATTCAAATGAATTATTCAAAATAAGCATGAAAACTGAAAACTATCCACACAAACTATGCCACAGGAGAAAATGTAATACGCCTTGAAAATACAAAATCGGATAAGGAAGTCTGCCTTAAAATAATTACAATAAAATAGTTACAATTTGTATTTGTACATTTCAAAACTCTGTCATCTGTGTGTAACACATATGACATAAGATGTAAGAGGAACTGACACCTAAAAATATTAAGCACATTGAAGTCACTTATTGCTTTGAATAACTTTCGAAAATCCCTAGTTGCCGCTCTTATTAGACAATCCAGTTCAACGTAGTAGAGTAGTAGGTAAAGAAACAAGTAGGGTTTTGTATTTTCTTTTATAATGATGTATAATATGTTAACGACAGACTCTTAAATGGGCTGGACATATTTTATTTCTTACTACTTCTCACAAGTCGTCACAAAAACATACATAATAGCTAACCAGTTGAAGTTAAAAACAGTTAAATTGTTTTTGATTTATTTGGTTCAAATACTCGGTACACCTATTATGTAGTACACGATCGCCACCATCGAATGCTATATGAAAGGCATTCTTTGATACATGTACTTACGCCACGATCGCATTTCGTAAACAACGATAAATTGCCTTTCTATGTGCTAATTCTTGTCAGGTTTTAATTACTTCATGATACCTTATCTTATGGCAATGAAGCTAAGTGAATAAAAGTTGATTCAGCTGAAATTAACAATTATACACAAACACTGAATACTGACCTCATCGCTACATCCTTTGCGCATTTTAAGATGCTGAGTACTTTAACTTAATTGGATTATGAAACCTCAAATCTATTTAAATTGATTGATGCCACTAAATTAATTAATATATATCAATCTTAAAACTCTAGAAACATGACTTAAATGATAGGCAGGTGAAATTATAGGGAAGCAATTTACAGTCATTTATTGTCTAGCTTGTATTTACCTATTTCAATGTTCATCATCAATATTTCAATATAGTTGAAAATTATGTACTGCACTTAAAAATGCAACTGAATGGTAAAAAGGCAATTTGGCTTAGTTTCAGTAGGAATTTATGATATAAATGTATAAATGGACAAGTAGTAGCAGATAACTAGGTAAAATAGGATGTATGTAGTATGCGATCTCCACAATCGCACATTATATCAGAAAATACCTTTATTCTTGTACTAAGTATTCCATGCTAGAATTAGAAATTATAATTATAATTTTTTGTAATCCAAGAGGCGGAATACGAATGAATGTAACTTTTAAAGTCTCTCGTCTGCTGAAATTGTAGGAAAATGAAAAGCGGTTGCAAGATCTGCAACATGTAATTGAACTTGCAATTTGTATTGGATAAATTGTATTTCTATTTTTTTCACATAGAGTACAGTAAGCCAGTTCCAATTTATTTTTGAAATCGCTGAAATTCAATAGAATATGGTTTTAGCAAGTTAATTCAAACTTCAACTTGATTTGAATTGACAATTTACGATGTGTTCATTTCATTCATGTTCTTTTTCTAACTGAATTGAGGATCTGTCGGTAACATATGCAACGCCTAGCCGATAGCCTACACAGAAGAAGAGAGATTTTATGTCTTTTATGCTTTGGATTCTCATTCATTTCATTTCAAAAGAGCTCATTGAGTTGAGTTCTGTCATTCGCAAACCGGCGGACGATTCCAAAAAATCATTCGACACTCCCACTTTGGAAAACCTCCCACAAAGAAGACCCGTCGTCACCAGCCAGCCTGCTCTGCTTCGGTCACCTTAAGTCACAAGTGACAGGGACAAGGCTACAAGATCCACCATATTTTGACCCAAGACCCAATCCAGGTACTGGGATCTGCTCCTGCCGTCCGTCGTGCCCAACATCGCTCAATAAGCAATCTATTTGCAAAAGAAGGAAAACTCGGACCGGTGGCCGGATCTGGGTAAACAAACGACAATCATTCTTTATTCGAATTTTGTTTACAATTTCAATAATTTGCTCAATTAAGCAAAGCACAAGTCACTAGTCACAGTCACTTTATTCCAATTTGGAGTTACTTAGTTTAAACTCTGCGCCTATGTATACAATGTACAATCGACCGTACACCACTGATTGCCGGGTCCATATAATTTTTTCAATATTGCCGTTTTACTACAGGACGATATATTCAACAGAAGAACTGTCAACAATCGCTTGTAACCAGTCAAAGAATTGAATTAACTCTACGAACATAATTCATCATGACTGATGCCAAGTACTTCACGACAACGAAGAAGGGTGAGATTTTTGAGCTCAAGTCCGAGTTAAACAGCGAGAAAAAGGAGAAGAAGCGAGAGGCTGTGAAAAAGGTATTTTGTCACGGTTCTGTCACCTGTGACATCTTTGCTTTTCTGGCAAAAATCATTCTTACATCTTACGGAATTATAAATAATGAAAAGTGAACTGATTGGTTGGATTTGGATGTTTTGCAGGTTATTGCGTCTATGACCGTTGGGAAGGATGTTTCTGCACTCTTCCCTGATGTAGTCAATTGTATGCAAACTGATAATTTGGAGCTGAAGAAATTGGTTTATCTCTACCTCATGAACTATGCCAAGAGTCAGCCCGACATGGCTATCATGGCTGTAAATACGTTTGTCAAGGTAGAAATACTATGACTTTCGGAACTATTGCTGGATCTGAACAGCATTTAATTCTACACACACCTACATTTCCAATATCATTTGTCATTCAAAATCTAGGATTGCGAGGATACGAATCCACTAATTCGAGCATTAGCAGTCCGAACAATGGGATGTATTCGTGTTGACAAAATAACGGAATACCTGTGTGAGCCATTGAGGAAATGTTTGAAGGATGAAGATCCGTATGTGAGAAAAACAGCTGCCGTTTGTGTCGCCAAGCTTTACGATATTAATGCCCAACTAGTGGAAGATCAAGGATTTCTGGACCAACTGAAGGACTTGCTGAGTGATTCTAATCCTATGGTGAGCCTGCAGTTATGGAGTTTGAGATATTTATTTTATTCATCTTCAAAACGCAGTAAGTATTTGGTAGTGGAATGCCGAAAATATCGGGATTCAAAGCCAAAAACACTATCACTAAAATTACCGTGTGATTCACGATCATCAATCAAGGCCAAAAAGGAAGCTAGATTGTGAAATCCATGGCCAATGGCGTCAAATATATACCTTGCATTTTAAATATTGGGGAAGGCCTTAACTTCAAAATTAGTACTTAGTTTGATTATGGTTTTAATAAACGGATTCTGATTAAGGGGCAAGAATTTGCTACCAAACATTAACGTATCCTAAATCCTGAATAATTCCGTCATATAATTCAGGTGGTTGCGAATGCTGTCGCAGCGTTGTCCGAGATTAATGAGTCGAGTCCAAGCGGAGTTCCACTCGTGGAAATGAATGCTCCAACCATAAATAAGTTGCTAACGGCTTTGAACGAGTGCACCGAATGGGGTCAAGTGTTTATTCTGGACTCCTTGTCAAACTACAATCCCAAGGAAGAACGTGAAGCCCAAAGGTAGGAAATTCCCATTCAATTTAAGTCATTCCTTCAGAGGAACACATAATTGTAGAGTAAAATGTAACTGACAAACATTTGCCATTTTTTATATTTAGTATTTGCGAAAGGATAACACCACGGTTGGCTCATGCAAATGCAGCTGTGGTTCTCTCTGCTGTTAAAGTACTGATGAAGTACATGGAGATGATCAATGATTCGGAATTCGTTAGCGTGCTCACAAGAAAGCTCGCTCCTCCACTTGTCACACTTCTATCATCTGAGCCTGAGGTGAATATTTTTTTACATTTTCAAATTCTGAAGTTTTGGATGTTTTTACCACGTTTGGAATTGTCTGAATTACAGGTCCAATATGTGGCATTGAGAAATATTAATCTTATCGTGCAAAAGCGCCCTGATATTCTCAAACATGAAATGAAAGTGTTTTTCGTGAAATACAATGATCCAATTTACGTGAAACTTGAGAAGCTGGATATTATGATTCGCTTGGCATCTCAGGCTAACATCGCCCAAGTTCTTTCTGAGTTGAAGGAGTATGCAACTGAAGTCGACGTAGATTTTGTTCGGAAAGCTGTTCGAGCGATTGGACGCTGTGCTATCAAAGTGGAACAGTCTGCTGAAAGATGTGTGGCTACTCTTCTGGACTTGATTCAAACCAAGGTTTGTGACGTGCATACTAAATCTACAATTTATAGTTTGGAGGTTCAAAATGTAAATTTGTTGCTTCACCTCTTATAGGTCAACTACGTCGTCCAAGAAGCAATTGTTGTCATCAAGGACATTTTCCGTAAATATCCAAATAAGTACGAAAGCATTATTTCAACGCTCTGTGAAAACTTGGACACTCTTGATGAACCTGAAGCGAGGTAAAATTACTATCAATTTCAGAAATAAAGCATCGACGCTCGATGTTGCAAATATATTTACCATTTTCAGTACAACTTAGATTACTTACTATGTGTTCTTCTTAATTTCAGAGCTTCAATGATATGGATTATTGGTGAGTACGCTGAGCGAATTGACAATGCTGACGAGTTGCTTGAAAGCTTTTTAGAGGGATTTGCTGATGAAAACAGTCAGGTTCAACTTCAACTACTGACAGCTATTGTAAAGCTGTTCCTGAAACGGCCTGCCGATACCCAAGAACTCGTACAGCAAGTACTTTCTTTGGCCACACAAGTACGTATTTTTAAAATTGGACTATATATTGGCTGACATAGATTTGACGGGGTGTCATTAATTTATACCATTTTTACATAGGATTCAGACAATCCTGATCTTCGCGACCGTGGCTATATTTACTGGCGCTTGCTCTCAACTGACCCTGGTGCAGCAAAGGAAGTCGTTTTGGCTGAGAAACCTTTAATTTCTGAAGAAACTGATCTTTTGGAACCAACATTATTGGATGAACTCATCTGCCACATTGCTAGCTTGGCATCCGTGTATCATAAACCTCCGAGTGCTTTCGTCGAGGGTCGGTCTGGGCTGAGGAAGATTCTTCCCGCAAAGTATGTACTTTATATTATAAGTGTATTTGTAGAAAACATCGCAATCTGTAAATTGTTAGTAACATGGACAGTACTTCACTAACAATCTCCAATCAGTAAAATTACGTTCCTAGTAATTGTGAAAATTCTTAGGGGCGAAGGTGCACCAGAAGTAGCACAACCCGCCAGCTCCGTTATTCCATCTCAGGATTCCCTGATTGGAGATCTTCTAAGCATGGACATCAATCCACCCCAAATGGCCCAACCAGCAGCCCAGCCTGCTCCGTACTCTGGTGTTGACCTACTTGGTGGTGGGCTGGATTCGCTTGT
>JAQFYU010000446.1:0-22248 GCA_034694905.1 Ceratophysella granulata | reverse complement strand
GAAGACTGAAAACCGAGGCGGGACTGGCCTGTGGACTGGCCTGGACTGTATAATTTAACACTTATTTCCAAACCCTGATAGTGATCCGCGTTTCCTTATCTGGAACGATAAAAGCGGGATAATAATGGCGCAGGTGAAAAACAAGCCTTCGGACTCAAGTTTCAAGTGTTGTGCAAATCTCTGTATTTGATTGGATTGAAAATGTCGTTTCACCGTAGGTAGAGCGATTCATACTCTGAAATTCAAGCTTTGATTAGCCCACATTCAACCTACTATTGACGTAGCATCTAATATCACATGTCCTAAAAAAAAGTGAATCAAATCCAGCTTCCAAACCTCGCTGGAACTAACGGAATTTAGTTCAAAATGAACCACGTGGGGAGAAAGTTGAGTTTCTGTGTACTGGGCTATGGCTAGGCTTCCCTTCGACTTACACTAACTAGTTTAACTTTGATCTAATCAATACTCAATTTACTTTCCCAACGACACAAAACTTTCATTTTCGGCTTTGACGCTTTTGAGGATTTTAGATGAAGAAGTACGGATTTCCTTCTGTTCTTTCCTCCCAACTGAAACCCTACGGGCTTGATTGAAAAGGAAACAGGAGTCTTAACTTTCTTATTTCCTGTGTTGGAGAAAAAGAAGAAAAAAAGTTTTTCAATTTTCAATCTTATTTCCTTTTCTGTAAACAACCATGAAAAGTTTGAAGGAAGAAGAGAATGCGGAAGTGAGATGTACAGGGAGACAGTGATTGGGAAGTGTGTCTTAAGTTTGTTTACAGTAGCCCAGGACTCAATGCATGGAATATGGATGTAGAGTACACCCGGTTGTTGGTGTGTGTTGATTAAGTCAACTAATTCCTGTCACCACTGGGTTGACGCTTGGGATTGGACAGCTTATTGTGCGACGAAGTCAAAAGACCATGGAACATGGCCTGAACCAGAAACAAAAGCAACTAGTTAAATTGTGCCACGAAACTCAACCCAGCTAGTTAATATTTAATGATGTTCCATGGAGTGTGTTTTGTGGTATTAGTTCGGGGACGCGTGAAGGGAAGCCGAAACCTCCGAGTTCTTCATTTTTCCTTATGCTGAGTGTTCTCAATTTAAAACGAAGAGGACATAATAATAGGAGAAAAGAAGGGACACGTATATATTACGAATTCAGAAGTTTTATATTATTTTATTCTGCCACCACTACTGAACTGACTACTGTCCCCTTCTTTTGCTAGGCCACGTCTTGGTTCTATTGATTATTCCGATCCAGTCCCTCAATAACATATTTCCATCTAGTTTCACTTCACTTGAGAAGGACGACGGACGGGTTGAAGCGTTGAAGCTCAGGATTTCGTCAAATTAAGTTCTGTTATAGATACCAGTACTGACTTGAAGCTTCAGATCTCTGTTAAGTCTTCATGTCAGTGTCAGGCTGCTGGAGGAGGAGGAGGAGGAGGATGAGGGAGTCAAGTGGGTCGAGTGTGTGTCTTCTCTGGTGTAAATTAACTCAAATGTCTGGTCCTGGATGATATGCACGAATGTAATATGGACCTCGTTTTGTTATCTCGTTAACTAACGGAATTGACGCCTTCTTCTTTGGTTGATGTGAAGGAAATCTTCAAATTTCCATGTTTCATCTTCACTAAGTTCAATTTCTAAATCCGGTCCAGCTTCAGACAAGGACAAGTGGTCCGAGATCGGAGTGAGAAGGATGAGCATAATGGGAAGTGAAGAAGAGAAGCCGTTGGTTAAAGTCAAAGTGACTTTTGTGGGATTTGGAGATGTGGACGAGGAAGAGACGAAATTGAAGTTATTTGGGAAGTCCAGTAGTTGGTTGGGTTTGAGTTTGAGGAGCCAAGTTGTTGTTCCTCCTCCAGTGGAAACTAATAATAATATTCCGAGAGATCCGAGGTTAGGACGAAGTCGTGGTTGTTACTTTAAGTACCCACCTGTCCCAGACTACTTTGCGAATCAGGATTCATTAGCGTCGAATCCGCTGCTTGGGTGAGTCCCCTCATCTCCTTGTCATCTCCGATTAATCATGATCAATAAAATAACCTTCGTCTTGATTGGCTGACAGCAGTTTCTGGGTTTGTGTCTGTCTGGAATCTGTATTGTGCGGGTGCACACGTGTATTTGCACATTTGCGAATTTCAAGGTAAAGCAGATGCATGCTTGTACATATGTGTCTGGAGACGAAGGCTGCATGAAGTGAGTATCGCCTATCGCCATATATTTTACCGCCTTCACTGGTATTCTATTGTAACGGACGGAGTTGGTGACATCCAACATCCAGTTAGAAACGTGCACGTTTCCCATCGTCACGAAAACCGCAAATCTAACCACGCTCATTAGTAAATCCGATTGAATTCTGGTCAAAATATAGAATAGAGCCAAATATAGTTTGTGAGTTAGTCTCCAGTGTACTTTCTAATTATGTATTTTTCTTGAATTTTTGCAGACATGGACGCGTTCAAAGTGTCAAGTTGTTGTCAAACGAGACTGGGAGTTCTCCGAGTGGCGGGTCCGCCGGACCCACCCGTGGAACCACTAGTGCAACCGTCTCTTTCATTGACATTCTCTCCGCCTCGAAGGCACTCCGTGCAGTGCCCACCCTGTCTGGTCAACCACTTCAGATCACATACCATGAAACAGGTTCAGTTCCTTCCTCTCGTGGAAACCATCCGGTAGAACCCTCATCGGCCTCACCGGCCCGGAGTCTTGGAGACTCCGCAGTTACCATTAATACGGACATTAGTGGAACAGGGAATAGTAATACTCCGACTCAGAATCAAACACCTCAGGGAAATTCTAATGGACCGGCTTCTGGATCCAGTTCCGGAAACTCGTACCGAGGACAACGGTTCCCTAATCAACACGGGTAAGCCACCAGTCTTCTAACTCAAATTGAATTTGAGACATTTCTCCAAATCCCTGTCCCACCGCTCATCATTTATCTAGCAGGCGGACGAGTAGTTCTATATTATTAAAATTGGTTTGCATTGGTACACGTTGTACTTATATATCTGTATATCTGGTTTCTGGTTTTGAAATGTAATGTAGATTCTAAAAATGGTGGTCAGCACAGCAGAGCGTCGCTGCGAAAGAACTTGGAAATCTTGTTGCGACTTGCGATTGCGACCCTGTGTCGATAGTGCTGACACGACGCGACAAACCTGTCTAAGCTACGCGATGCGATGATGGTGTGACCTGTGACCTAATACCTGACACGAAACTCTACAATTACTGTTGTATAGTACTGTTGTTGTACTGGAAACTGTAATCATGTTAATGCAGCGGCAGCGCCCTTGGTATTCTCCATTTATTTTGAAACTGAAAGGAACAATTTGGATGGGTATTTCCACTAGAACTGAAAGCACTCCAGTTCCATGGTGGAATGCGTGGTTGAAGAAGAAATCGTGGTCAGTAGCATTATTGTGGGAAGGGTAGAAAAATCAATAAGGTTCTTCCCTATTCCAGTCATATCTACAAAACAAAAACATGGTGTCACGCCATGTCTATTCTTCTCCATTCTCGCATTCATATTGTACTTACTAGTAGTTGGTTCAATTCGAATAGAGATACATTATGAATGTTCAATGTACTTGGAGGAGGAGGCTACGTTGTTCGAGCAAAAGTTCATAGATGATTAAAGATTTATTACATCCTATATCCTGCATGCTACTGCTCATCTATTCTTTTCTGAAATGAATACCATTCTAATCTAAACACACAAAATACAACAAGCCAAAGCCACTATGGAGGCTACCATCTTCTACAATCACTTGAAGCATGATGGCAATGGAGAGTTTATGGACTCACGCTTCAATAGGGAAGATACTGGCGTGGCATTCCATTTTTTAGCGTCCTGGTCGTGTCGTGAGATGTCTGTTCTTGATATTAGCTCAATGCCCAATGCCCATTCTTCATTATTTTGCTTGTGGTCTGCACAATGGTGGTCAAAACCATTGGTTAAAGTCATACAAAGCTTTGCTGATGTTGGATGTGGGAGTAACTGCTGAGTGTTAAGCTGGGAACAGCGACTATTCACTGGTATCCTGTATATTTCTTGTTTCTTGTGTATTCCATCATCTCAGTAAAAAAAGAAATCGAAATCGGTCTGTCTTCATAGTGTAGTATAAAGCATGTCTAGTCTAAGTCTAGTAGTGTGGACTAGCTTTTCGGTGTTTTTAGTAGTGTGTATCCCTAATCTTATCACCCAATTATGGATTATGTGTCGACCAGACAGAAAATGTACTGCTGATTAGAAATTGGGTCGTAGGTCGTAGTGTAGAAGTATTAATGGGGTTACTTGGTCGTTTGACTCTATGTAATTGTAAATAGTTATAAGCATTAGTTGGAAACCGTTGTTTCACTATCCCATCTATTTACGGCTTCCTAACTGTCAAGTATTAAGTACTTACCTCATTTGATTGTTGACAGGGTTGTTGCGAGTTTCGTCAATTACAACTGAAAAACTGCAATAAAACAAAGGAACTCTATAATTTTTCAGAATTTTAACAAGAAAATGGTAGAATTAGCCGTTCAAAAGTATGCAAAATGTTAAAATGTACAACTTAGTTGTGACTTCATCGGCCACTAGTAGCGTTTTGCTTCATTACGAAAGCGAAACCTTTGTAATGCTAAACAATCAATCGCCGCCCACGCCTTGGTCTGGCAGCCCAAGCCCAAACATAACTCAAAACAAACTATGTGTTATGTATTACATAAATGTATGGTCCTTAGAGAAGCATGTCGTGTTCTGTTCTGATTTGTGTATTTTTTAGTCTCGACAAATAAATAACAAAATGATGAAGTGAATTATTAAGGTTTAAACTCGTTCGATCAACTTTTAGCTGCGTCGGTGTCCCCGTTTTGCATGGACTGAACTTCCTTTGCTATTTTTCCATTTTCAATGAAACCCTTTTTGGATTCCAAATTCGCAGCCAGTTACTTTCTTGTGTGTTAAAATCAACATGAAACCTAGCTCATACAACATAAGGGCATGAACAAAAAACAAAACTACACCTGAAGCTCGTTGAAGTCGAGTTTTGAATTACTGTGGCTTATGGCATGGCTCATGTTGTTCGTTTTGACTTTTGACTCAATTATATTCCACGTGTGCTCCGCAGATGCGAAGTATTCCTTTGAAATGGAAATTCAGGAAAATGTATTTTTATTTTTCATCCAAGTTGAACGTTGAAGCACAAACATTGTACCACTCGTCTTCACCTCACCTCACCTCCTCACCTTTCTGCCTTCTTGGTTGTTTTGGAGTTTAGAAAAGTTTTAATAATGAGAATTTTGCGTGAAAGTGAAATCCGGTTTTAGGACCCGTCTGCCCTGCTGAGGAAAGGAATTGTGGAAAATGGAAAATGCTATGCTAATGCCGTTTTTTTCCTTCTATTTATTCATGATGAAGATAACCCAGTCCACCATGTACAGCACACAATGGAACAATGAAAGTTGAAAAATCCAACATTTCAGAAAAGATTATGAGGACTGGGATCATGACATAAAAATTGAGCATTTTTGCACAAACGACGTGTGAAACACCGTGCTTTGTTTAATACTCGTTGGTGGAAGCAAGCCTTTGACCTGACCTGAACTGAGTTCGCAGTTTACATGCGGATCACAGATAAGCGAAAATACTGAGATGTCATTGTGGAAGTGAAATGGAATAACGGATCAAATCTGCCTTTCCCAAATTCGATCAGGATGCCCAAAATGGAAATAAGTGAAAATGCAAAGATGGTGGTGTTGTCGTATTGTCTGGTTTTTGGTGCGAAGCTCGACTCAGTCGAAATTGGATCGATTTTACTCAGCAGCGTCAGACTCGAGAATGATTGACATGTGTTTGGAATTAAATCCGATGGAATTATTAATGAGGCGTAGTTGGGTTGGAAATAGAGTTCGTTTTAGATTACATACGCATACGCATGGGCGTTAGGTCTATTTAGTTCTATTGAACTCAATTGAGGAAGGCGTATATTAAGTTGGTTCTTCGTTCTTCTTGACATAATAGTCAATTTCTACTCGTTCGCTGGTGATGAGTCGGATCACGTTACATTTCAACGCCAATGCAAACATTCATTTGTGTGTTTAGTGCGATGGAACATATCGTATGTGTACTAAGGTTCAACTACAAACAACTCTATTCTGAATTTGGGTCGATTTCGATTAGATTTGTCTTCTAGCTCTTGTAAATTGCTAATTGATTTGTTCTCTCTTTTTCTCTTTTTTAATGAATAGGCCATCGGAAGACTCATCTAGTCATTTTTATGAGCAACCGAAAGGTTTTAGTCGTGGTCGAGGTGATGGACGCTCTTTTCATGGAGGACGAGGGCGTAGAGAAAATCGATATCACAACAACAACCGTCAAAAGTTTCCTATAGACAGGTGAGTCACGAATCGGCGTTGCTTTCTCCGGTATCGGATATATTCGAATTTCGTTGAGATATGTAATGTGGTTGCTTCAAAGCAAAGGAATCGGTTTTGCGGGCAACTTGTGCGATGCTTGATGCTAGCCGCAATTTACAAAAATTGATCAGAATGCAAAAAGTGGCGCCAAATATAACGTGCGTCATTCGCGTCGAGGTTAAAAGCAACACGTGTGTGTACGATGAACTCCTGGAATTACAATTTTTCTACCCTGGACTGAATTTTGCATTCCCTTCCACTTCCTGTGTAAAAAGTCAAAACCTACCCGAAATCCAAGCGGAATTTTAAGGCCCAAACCCGCGCGTCTGTCTAACAAGATCAATATATACACAACGCATCGGGATCTTCTTTTCATTGTAGAAGACGTTAAGATGAAAAGTTTATTTTTGTTTAAGTGAGGAGGTACCAGGCACAAGACTTTTTGGTCTCTGGTCCATGTTTTTCTTTCTTCTAAATGGCTAAACTTCTAATCATGTCTGTATTTTCTCGTTTTTTTTTTCGTCAGTAGAAATTATCGAATGGGTTCATGGGGCTATCCGAATGAAGGGCGGTTTGCCCCACCAGCTCATTCCGAGCCGGATATTGAGAGAGCCAGCTCAGGTCCTCCACCATCCTCTCATTCACCTTCCGTCAATAGTGAGTCAAGTACGAAAGGACCAAGGCGACCTGATTCTCCCGCCAGTTCTGTTTCCTCACGTCACTTGCCCAGCAAAAGGAACCAGTCAAGGTAAGTCAATTTCCGGGGTTTTCTTGGGTAAAGTCGGACGTGGATTTAATCTCTGTTGACGAGTATTGTGCCGTACAATCTTAAAACGACGTGTTTTCTATGGAAAGTGTCAAGCTAACAGCGAACTGGTGACATTTCTGACTTCGCGCTGAAATGCGAGAATGTGCCACTATTGGACAGAATTTCTGTGTCAAGTCGGATCCAGTTACGTTTCCGTCAACTGTGATCATCCTGGCCTGGTGTCGAAACCATTTATGGCCGCAATTAGCTCAAATACTTAAGATTTGGTGATTTTGAACTTAAAGCTAGTGACGGACAGTGGAGAGCGTGAAGCCATAAAAAGTAAAATTTATACAGTATGATGTTCCGGAGATTTATGTCTCTCTCCCACTGTCGGGCCTCCTTTATTGTTTCCGTGAGTAGACATTTTCTTGAGTAGATGTACCTTTTATTGGTGAGGAACACCCAGCACATGTCAGGAATTGGAACTTGAATTCAATAAAATTGTCAACCTTAGCTCCACATATACGTAGTTAACTTGTTTATGACCGAGAAGTAAATTCCATTTCATTTTATAGTCAGTACTTTAGATTCCTCCTGAGAATTTCATGGAAGAAGAATATTCTCTAGTCTCTTGATTCCGTTTGCCCTTCGTTTCAGTTTTTATTTGTTTGTGTTTGTCTCAGGAATGCAGGAAATAGCAGAGTTACTTGACTTTCACACTACCTCGGACCACAGAAGGGTCTTATTTTGGGGTGACCTTGTCTGTCTGTCACGTTTTGTGACACCTGCCCTGTAATTCCAATTTAATATAATAAGCAAGCTATTTAGGAAATTTCATTATCACTATCATTATATATTGCAATTTAATTTACGCTCTTTCCTTTTCGGGTTTTTTATCGTCGGATCTGATTCTAAAGAAGCGCTTTATGGAACATGACATGACACTATGATTTTCTTGTCTCATTCAAATCACCTATATGTCCTATGTCCATGCACTCCTTGCTTTCGTGATTGGTCTTTACAGATCTGGAACCTAGTTTAGCTTTTTAAAGCCTATACATAGAATTTTCTACATAAATACTGATACTGATGCTTATTTCGGTTATGTTAACAAAATTCTAAAAGTACCCTTGTTTCATAACACTTTACATTAGAATATGAAATATGAAACTGCAGTGTTGCAGTGCTAGATATATATTGCGTAATGCAACGTAAAATTGTGCTAATTTTGTCTGAATTTGAATGGGATGTGGCCAAACGCCTATTAAAATGTCAAAAACACGATTCTTTCCAAATCTGACCGATGATCAAAATGAAAAACCAGATGCAAATCATGGATTTGATCAAGCCACTGCTACTTTTGTATGTCAAAGTGAACGAGTAGTTAGGTTCTACTGTTTCAAAATAAGCTATAAAACGTCAGACAAAGCAACTATTATGGCTAAAACTCGACATAACCCTGGCTAAAACAGAATTAGCGGTAACACCTCCACACAACTGGCACCGAGTTACTTCGTATCAATCCACAAATCCGACGTGTTTCCGCGCGGCCGCTGTAAAGTTTTGAAGCGTGTTGAGTTGACGATGCATACGTTGGCTTGAGGATGCGGAAGCTTGTGATAAAAGCTGGATCAGGAGACTGGGTTTGGGTTGGTCCTGCGGAATTGTCTACAGTAAAGTTTGTTCTGATTTGGTTGTGACAGGTCGGTGAGTGAGTCTGGGAGTTCGGACCGAGGGAGTAGTGCGGGTTCTCGGTCACGGTCTGGATCCCATTCCAGTGCTTCCAGTGCGGGTTCAGGACGATCTCGATCTCCTTCTCACCATGGCTCAGCCTCTGGGAACTATGCGGGTTCTCGGGGTGGGTCCTCCAGCAGAAGAATTCACTCACATTCGTTTCCTCGTCAAAGGTAAGCTACAACTTGGACTACTTCTTCCTCCTCTTAACTTTTCAAACAGTATTTCACTCAAATACACTTCCATAAACTTACTTTTGGGAATATAAAATTAATTTACTAGTCGGGCTCGATTCGATAGTGATACCGGTTTGAATTTTGGCGGTCAAAAGTTGCGTGGGGGTGTAAAGTTGCTGTTAATTCCACTTGCCGGATTTATAGGCACAGTTTAGTACGACAACGTGGTGTAAAAATTGGGCAAGCTGGATTAACATCCTACTGAATTTGACCGCCATCATGTAAACCAGGAAAACGCTTAATATGCGTTTCAATTTTCTGTTTTACGAATCGTATATAACCTTGAACAAAGCTGAAGGTCACGTAGGGAACTATTGAGTCGGAATTCGAAATCCGAGTTAAAATCTGTCTGAATATCTTTGTGGGGTTCGTCTCTCTTCCAACTTCTTCGTCTCCTCTTTTCTTCCTTATTTTTTTTGTATGAGTTGGGTTGTTTATTGACTTCTGATCGTTTTGTTTCTGTGACATGAATGATGGTTGATGGGTTTCAATTACTTACTAAAACAATGAGAGCTAAAAACAAAAAAAAAACATTACTTTAACTTAACTCCCTCCTAACCAAACCACGCAGCAGGTACAGATCTCGTTTGGTGAGTCGGCCCGCAGACTCGTCCAGGACCCGACCGAGTCACAGTTCCAGGTCACCACCTATGGATGGCGGAAGTCCGTCGTCCTCAACCTCCGCCTCCTCGTCACCCTCGCCCCACAGAAAAGTCTCCACGGCACCGCACTCCCCGTCCGCCTCACCTTCCTCAACAAAGTCGTATTCCCCAAGGTAGGCAATGCCACACAATACTCCTTTCGTAGACCCATCTAAATGGAACTTTAGGTTGTTCAGACGAAAAATGATTTGCGAAAAACTTAGAGCGTCGAATAAGAGTCTAAAATTTGCTAATGACCGTTGGGGTCACTCTTCACTCTGTGTATTTACATTGGATCTTAACCAATATAATTTTCTTCGTATTTTTACACGATATCGGATGTGTCAAACGTTCAAAGTCGCGGGGTGACCGTTTGCGATATCTTTTAGCAACATTTCAGTTGTTGTTCATAATTTTACCAATATTTCGTACTTAATAATTTTTGTCGAATTTAAAAGAAAATAGCCTATTTAATTATTCGAATCTATGACTCATATTCGAAGCTTTAGGTTGATTCCTGTATAATTAAGAAACTAGTGGTAGTAGTCTAGGCATTTCTCCGTTCCAATTCTATTGTAAATTAGTGCCCCCTCTTGCTGTTGTACAGTATTTAGTAAACTCGTAGCTCCTCAATCTCCTCATGTTATAGTAACTCTCGTAATTACTGTGGTTCCCCTTATTTGTGCTGAATTGAGTTAGAACAGCTGCAGTCAAGCTTATGTATGACTCATTTCAAGTAATTGGCCTAATATAATATGCTGGAATGTCCTTTCTGCTTTTGCATACACTTCTTCAGGTTTCCTCACTTCAGTCATCCCTTTGGAAAGAAATTTTTTTGCACATGATTGAGCATGGCTGGCTAGGCTACAGCTGGAAAGCACACTCTGGCCATATGTAGTTATTTGATCGAAGGAAAAAGGCGGTTCACATTAAGCATTTTAATTCAACTTTAAAAATATGAGCTTTATATTTTGTCAGATTTTTTAAATGAATGCAAAAGTCAATTTTGATTTGTGGAAAAATTTCAAGAATAAAAGTTCACATGTGCAAATGGTTCTAGCAACATCTCAAATTTTTAAAGATGAAGGAAAATGGTAATGCCTCGCATGTCAACTAATCTTTTTTATTAAAGAATGTGTGCCCGAAACCGAAAACGGTTTATCGAATTGGTGTCATTGAAGTTTTTGCTACCCTAGTTCCTCGTTGTCAGCACGTGTCAACTTCGGCAGTAGCTGTCACATGGTACTGTAGAATTATAACAAATTCATATGGAACTTCCTTCGGTTCCGTGGTCTGGTTAGTTAATGACATTGACTGTTCGAGGAAGGATATAAATAATGTGAATTTCGTTTGGCAAAAGTGGTAATGTGAGCCATTTACGTCACTATAAAGTTGGAAGAAACGAATACGCAAAACCCTTCCCTCAGTGGATAGGAAAGGCAGGACCGAGAAAGAAGCCTAGAACAAAAGACCGCAGTATGGAATCAAATTGGATTAATTTTGAAATTCACATGCTAATAAGATGTATGGCTCCAAGTTAGGTTACATATGGTCTTCTATAATGTTAATATTAATCTTCCTATGTAGTATGGCGAACTCAAGTCGTGTTTTTCTGAAGGCGTATATTTGAAGTCTGGCTACCGTATTAGGTCCAAAACATATTATGCTGCTGGTCGGAGTAAATAATCGAATTCCCTTCTGCTGAAATAATAATTGGACACGTGGAGGTTCATCAACTTAAGTGTTCGTGCATTCCATCCAAGCTGTGTATTAGCTTTTTTATTGAAGAGCTTTCGCCTTCTCTTGTCAGTCAATGTACGCTTGTAAAAGAACAAACTAGCCGCTCCCGTTCATTCCCTCCCTACCCATGTATTTTGAATTGAATTCGAGTTTTCCAAACTCATGATTAAACTCTCCGCTTCGTTCAGATCTCTCTCCAGTTTTTCTGCTTTTCAGACAACTTTCAACTTCATCTTCATCCGCGAGATATTTTTCTTTCTCCAACTCACGTTCAGATGAGGCCGGGCCAGGCCCAGGCATTATAAAATCCATTATGGCACGTATTAAGTAGAATCCTTTTGTTTTGCGTTTGGGAGTTCTTGTCTGTCTTCCTCTTGTCATTTGTTGACCTTAGAGAGATGGACGGAGGGACGAGGGTCATACCATTAATTTTGGGTCGGTTTGAAGTCTCATCTCTGCACATAATGAAGCTTTTGCCACTCTCGCGGCGCAGCTGCTGAGTTCGCTTTTTGGCTCAAATCCTCCCGACCGTCCAGCGGTGGGTTATTTGTATTCCTGGGTTAATGCTACCATTTTAAGTTAAGTAAGTAGTTGAAATTTCGACAATTTAGGCTGCAATGTTGATGGGTACACAGTTTTTGGTATGGATATTTGTGAATTTGAACCGTATTTGAAAGTAAACCAAATTCTGAACAACAAATTTTCAGTAAAAGTGCGCAACTCGCTTCAGTAAATATGGAACTGAAATATTTGACCAGTTGAAGATTGTAGATTTAAAGTTTTTGAGATTTTCAGCATTTTACAAAATAACGAATAACCAGTCAAAAACTGTATTATATCGAACAGGTGAAATTTTGCCATGTTTGTCAGTCATGCAGAGAATCGTAGGAATAGGAATTATTTAAAATATGTATAATACTTTAAAATTTAGAAAATTAGGTGTTACAATGAAAACGCTTGATTTCCGTTCAGAATCTTGATAATTTTATGAAAGGAAAACTTCCAACCGAATTCAGAAACAACTTTCATGTAAGTACTTGACTAGATCCAAAATTGTTGGTATGACATGACATGACCCTCGAAAGGCAAACCATTGGAAGCAGGATACAAATGTTAACCTATGGGTTGGTTACACCTACTACAACGTTAAATGTCTGTTGTCTTGATCCAATACTCTGTAATTGTAAAAAGTGCCTCTTTTTGTTAATCTATGCGAAACAGTAGGGAAAAATCACTTTCACTTTACTTCGTACTCGTAGGTTTGACTCAGTGTTCAGAATTTACCATCACTGAAGTAAGTGAGTGTAGTTGCATTTTGCATTGCATTTAGGCAGAAGTTGAAGGTGTACCGTGTACTGTTGGGTTTATGCACTGTAAACGGAGTTCGTTGAACTCGTGGTAGATTTTGAAGTGTAAAGAGCTTAGGTACATTATATTTACCATTAGTAACAGACAAGAGGTTCACTTCGCTTTGTCTTGTTCGACTCACTACTCACTACCGTGCAGAATGTACACAATACAATGTAATATAAGGTAGAAGAGGTTCAGATTCAGAACTGAATTCAATTCCTGGTTGGATGTTGGATGTTATCGTATCGCTAGGCGTAATACTTAGTTAATACCCACAACCTTCCTTTTACATTTTCCTCACCTGTATAGCTCCTCTTTCAAATCAGATTCCCGGAAATGTGTGAAGGAAACTGAATTTGGCTTAATTAATTATGACTTCGTTTCGTGTTTTGTACTTCATATTCCAAATAACAATTTGCAACCTACATAAAAGTTTGCACTTTAGTAAATAGATTTGCAGGATCATATATTTTGCTTTGCGTAGTTTATGCGCATCCCGTTTTTCCTCGTAGATTTCCTAAATGTGTTTACCTACAAAATCTGGTTTTTGCCCGACAAAATGGCACACGAATTGGCAAAATGTGTAATTTACTTCCAAAATTGCTGAATTTATTCGTTCAGACTTAATTACATCTGAAAGTTTTGTTTCTAAGTGCTAGAATTGAACTATTGATGAACTTGAACCAAAAACTGAGTAACTGGCCAATTGGCAACGTCGCATAAACTATTCGCATTTTTTAGTTTCTTGTTTGTTGGTAATTTGTAAGAAGCGGGTAATTCGATTCGAACTGAGTCGAAAAATGCGGTGGCGGGGCGGGCAAAAAGATACATTTGAAAACTGGCAGACGCTGCAATATGGCGGAGAAACAAAGATTAGGTCTTAGTTGATGCGTTTCTGCTATTTTGCCCAGTATTTTGTGTTTTCTATTTTTCATGGGAAATATTGATCTGGGGCGATAGATGAACAGGCAGCAGGAAGGAAGCGGGGCATAGACAGAGACGATAAACTCTAGATTAAATCGATTTTTGCTACGATCTCCGTCTACCTACAGTATATGAGCTGTCTGCACCTGCTCATGGGAAATCCAATTTGGGTGTAGTTAGTGTAGTGAAGTGTGATGGAATGGATATTTACATGTAAAGCTCCTACCACCCTACACAATTGCTTTCACGGAATGCTGGAATAATGTGCTTGGTGCTTGTGGAATTTTTGCATGTGATGATGAGCTGCTTGGATGTTATGCTGCTACTATTTGTCCAAGTATGTATTGTAATGTTTTTTTTCTGCGCATTAGATTTGAATTGCTAAACCGTATGTTATTAGATTGGTAGAGTGATTTGATTACATGTTTTACTTGCGTAGATCCATTTGAAGCTTAAAGTAGATGCTGCAGAACTAACTGGCTTTGTAGTTTGGGAACCTTTCTTGCTTTTTTCTCCTCCTTGTCCCATTCGTTCATCTTGTTGAGATGACACGGGCTGTTGGGAAAAGTAGAGACGTTGTTAAAGTCAATTTGACTTGTAAATTTTTGTAAAGTTGAGAAAAATAGATTACCCTTGTAGTAGAGCGTAGAATTAGAATATTCCACTATTAGTTGGCATGTCCGTAATCAGTGTTTTAAAAATGTTCGAGGATATTAGAGCCAATCTGTTCGGTTTGTGTAAAAATTGGCAACGTTGCTCAATCGTTGATTTTCCTTTGTCATCTCAAAGATGGCGAAGCATAACGGCCAAACACGCAGTAATTCAAATAAAAACTGTGCGAGCCATTGCGTTGCTTTTTACCAAAAATCTGACGGATCATAGCACTTGCTAAAATGAATTTTCAAAAATCCTGTTGATTTTGAAGAATACTGGGTTCGGACATGTCAATTAAAACTATATTTCCCTGAAGCCATTCCAGGATTTTGGACAGTTGGAGATTGGTATTTGTGATTCTTGATTTGATTCTTCTTTCCTCCTGTTTAGCCGAAGTCTCAACTCCGCCTCAAGTCATCACCATCAGTCTCACTCACACCGTAGAGCACCCAGTAGTGCAGAGTTGAACTCTACAATTAAAATCCGTAACCTCCCTGCTCGTTCCTCTGACACGTCACTCAAGGACGGGCTGTATCATGAGTACAAAAAGCATGGGAAGGTCTCCTGGGTCCGGGTCATTGGGAACGGTCCAGAGAGATATGCTGTGGTTTGCTTTAAGTCCAGTACAGATGCCTCCAAGGCCATCTCTCAATCACAAGACAAATACTTTTTCGGATGTAAAATTCTCGTCAGTTCGTATCAGAGTGGGGGTGGTGGTGGGGTTGGGAACAGGGCAGGGGAGGAGCCGCTGGGTGGCCCAGCCCATGATGACAACAGGTGGGTGTCCTGGCTTTTTTCTCTCAAAAACATCCGTCTCTTTTCGGGGATGCTGCCACTTACGGAATTTGACCTACTCCCACCCACTCGCGGATATTCTCATGAGAGCATAAATATTGCTGGATATTTGGAATACATGCTGCTAGCCGGAAATACCGAAAATATGCGGATTTTCGGGGATAATTCCTGAAGACGTGCGGATAATTTCGTCGCCAAAGCATAAATTCATAAATGTTGGCAGATACCACTTGCAATGATGTACTTATATGTAGACATACCGCTATTCCTTGAAGAGTTTTGCGGATATTTCCGTGCGCTATTTACGGATAGCTCTGGCAGCTACTATCGTTTACTCGTAGTGTCGCAGTCAGTCGCAGAGTTATTTACGCAGTTCCTTCATTTCATGGACAAGCAGCAGCGAGGATATCACGTGTTAATGTTTGCGGATTTTATTGTTATTTTTTACGTATTAAGGTGGTATCTGCGGATAATACATGTAAATATTTGCGGATAACTCATGCACGTACTTGCGTACGTTGGAGACCAGTTCTTGTGGATAGATCGTATTGTTTGGTGTCGGTTTTCGTTCCACCTTGACGCTGCTGGCCGAACTTAGCCGTTCACTTTTGGTTCCCGGCGCTCGTGAACCAACAACCAATCTTGTAGATTTTCCTGGAGTGATATTTGCACAGCGCTTTCGCTACTGCGAAAATTGTAAGAAACACGTGGGCAGCACCCTTTGTAACTTACACCCGTCAAATCCGGAGCGGCATCCCTTGTAATTGTGATGGGACAACCTGAACCTCAAGCACGTTTGCGAATGGATCACTTTGTACTTACCCTTTTCCAGTGGAACGGCTTACTTACTCTACTGTCGTATTGCTGACGACCGAGTCACATTAACCAAACTGCTAACTTTTCTGTTCTTGCGGGCTCGGAATTTTGGAATGGACGTTTTTGCATGTACAAAACTTTATTTAATTGGGACTTCTTCTTCCTCTTTTCTATCTGACTGTTCTTTTCGTTGGGATTTCTAAGTTTTTGATATTTTACTGAGTACTCAAGCAAGACATTGACAGACATTTGACATTGATCCACGAAACACAAACAAATCATTCTCCATATGTAGTACACATGATACTCAGAACAAATACAATTTGTGGTTTGACAGACATCAGGCCAAATGTGGTTGATGAGACACGTTTCAAATTAATCGACCAGTAATTCAAGGAATTACCTACAGACATATGACTTGAGTCATGACCGAGTGTGAAATGTGAATTGGATAGATGAAGTGATCTAATCGAGTTTTGAAATACTTCGTGTTTGATTTGAAGTGAAATTCATGTTGAACTTGAGTTGAATGTTCGAAGTTGTCCGATTTGTCTAAAATTAGTACATGTAAATCTGATGCATTTCGTTTTCATTTATCTGACCCACAGATATTTGGATGAAGATGAGTCTTACATAACCAATATTGCAACCCGTAACGTCCTTGTCGCTGGTCTCGATCCCTCAATCACAAAAGCTGAGTTGGAGGAAACCCTAAGTCCATATGGAGAAATTGTGGTAAGTTGAGTCAATAGTCAATGTTTGCGTAGTGAAATCCTTCTCGTTTGATTCAGTTTTCTCTCTTGATCCGTAAAATCACGTGTTACTCTGTAATTGCAACTTCAAATCAAGCAATTTATTTGATGTACTGGTTCTGTGAAGAGATTCCGATTCCAAATCTCACGTGAGAACGAGTGTTTGAAGGAGAACTATCTACTTGATGTTGAATGTCGTGACGAGATTCTTTGCTGCTATGAAAATTATGACCATAACAATATGAGTTTGTGGTGATGAATACGAAATGAGGTGTTTCGGAGCTGCCCAGACCAGCTTATGTTTATGACACTGCTGACAGTTTGCTTATGTTTAATTGTTTCTTGAGTTTCATGTAGATGACTGACATGGAGTTTGATCTTGGTTTATATTTTTCATTTTTTCAGGGATTGGATATTCGAAAAGCTGTAGGGAATACATACACTGTGTGCGAGTATGTGGATATTGCCAGTGCGTCCAAGGTGCTGTGGTCCCGACTTCAGATTACGAACTCACGGATTTGTTTTTACCGAAGTCAGCCCAATAACTCCATTCTTCTGGATGGTACTTCTGGTTGTAGTGAGAAACTACTGTCCAGTCAGTGTTCTCAGTATGGTGCTATAACTAAAACAGTTGTGGACTTGGCACGGTCCATGGCTCTGGTCCAATTTGAGGAGGTAAGTGTTGAACCAAAATATGTCACTCATGACATTCGAGATTGATTCTCATTAAGTCATTCATATAGTTCTCAGCGCGTCAACATTTCAATTGTCACTGTTAATATTTATGTTTAGCAGTCAAACCATATCAATCACCTTTCGGTGAATCATTCGAAATCTGACAGTGAATGAATGGTTAAATTAAATTGTCTGAGTTTAACATTGTCGCGAAATGCATTGTTTATGTCTGCACAATGAATTAAATGGATACAATAATGAGGTACATCAGTTCAGTAAGCGCTGATGATGGAGCAAAATGCTTTGCGTTTTTGCAAAGCCAATAAACTAAATTGGCAATATCTTAAATTAAAAGATTTAATACTATTTACGCTAACTTGACGTTGATATTCTTGGAATTGTAGATCTCGGCTGCACAAGCAGCGCTTCGTGAACTGAGGAACTGGATGTATAAAGGAAAGCAATGCAGTCTCGACTTTGCCAGCGCGGCATCAATCCGCCTGTTCCTTGCCCGTATCCCTTTCCCCATGAGTGACATCGTTGGGAATAATTTACTTGGCTCACCTGATCTCCACAGTGACTCGGTCACACCACCTCTGGCCAATTCAGGAATTCCCAGCAAGGAAAACGGAGGAACTACTCGACGTTCCAACGGAAGGCGCTTCACTGACTTTCCCACTGAACGACGGCCGCCTTATCGGTAAGTTTCTAAGGATATGACAAAATGTCACACTTGACATTTTTGCAGATATCGAATGGAAGGTATAAGTACTGCATGATGTATGAATCCGATTTTTCTCTAAATACAGGCATAGTAATGACGTGGAGGCTGGAGGTGGACTACGAATATACAATGATGAAGGCGTGACACCTGACGTTTCTCTTGTAATTCGTAACGGCCCCACTGTTGGGAACAACGTGAACGGTACTGGTGAGAACACGGCTAGTGGCCATCATGGTCGACGACGGTTCGGGCCTGTGAATTCCGATCCGGACAACCTGATTACCGAGGATCGGCCTAATGTTGGAGTTGGTAAAAAGTTGAGTAGTAGTGCAAGTAAAATTGATCTCAGTTGCCATGAAACGGACTCAGCCGTCGTCACTTCATCCTCAGACGTGATTGTGGTTGAGAATGCGGAGCCCAGTGATCATCATACTCAACATCCAGAGCATCTCCAGAAACACCGTCACAATATTCTGCATAGGAACAATAATCTGATTACCGTCAACGGAGACGATCGACCGCACGGGAATTTTGAGTCAGGTGAGTCCGTAGCCTTTGACTGTTATTTAGCAGCACGCTAAAGCAGTGCGGAGAAATTGCAACTGATTTCGCACTGTTTCGGCGAAATTAGATTCTGTTCTGGAATTTGTCTTGAACCTTATTCTTCCTGTGTTGTGAAACATGTCAAGCTCTTGAACCTTGATACAACACCCTTTCTTCTACGAATGTGTCTGTTTGTTTTCTGTTGTTAACTTTGGGACATTTGAATGACCCACAGTGGGAGGAGTGATGAGTCGAAGTCCGAATATTTGGAGTAAGTCTCATTATGTATTCGGAGCAGTGGATGGAGTGTCAAGCACTTCACCTGAGCCCAAAAATGAAACCGTCCGTAAGGCATCACCCGACCCCGGGGTTGGGCTCGACTCAGTGAATACACTAACTGAGACACCTATTTCGCCTGGTACGTCAGGTTCTCCACATCATTCTTGCATGTCAGTTTACGCGCTAAGAAAACACGCTTCAGCATAATACTTTTTCATTCATTTCTATATTTGCTAATGCGACTTCAACTGAAATTGAAAGTATCCTAAATATCGAAAAGTCCAGCGTATTTATTCCATCTTCATTTGTTTTTCGTTAATATTGAAAATCATCGTTCCCGATTATGTTTTACACATAGTCAATTTTGTGTTTTTATTATTTCCTTCAAACAGTTCTGTTGGATCCTCGAATCCGGGACCCGAATAGTAAAATCCGTCGTTCATCAGCCGATTCGGGAAACTTTTCCACTAGTTCCAAATACCAGAAACCTGGTTCAGGGACTGGTACCGGGTACGCGGTAGAGCCCATTCCAACTACACCTGGAGACGATGCGGATGACCGACCCGGTACTCCCCTCTGTGATGAAAATCCTGAACATTTCCCACCTCCCTCAGACACTCAAGCCAACCCACCACCTACTGCAGAGAAACAGCAGTTTGGTCGACCAGGCAAAACTGAAGAACCATTGAGTCTCCCTTTACCTGAATTCGCTCATCAGCGACACAATTCGGTCCATACACGCCAAGGGAGCGTGGGCGGAAGTACGAGCAGTGCTGGATCCAAAACGAAAGAAACAACTCAGAATTCTCCTCTAATTTCTCCTTGCCCATCTGTGATGACCTCGGTAGTGAGTGACAACTCCGCCAAAAGTACAAATGTGACTGATAATACGAAACGATCTTCCGCTTCCACCTCCGGCGTCAGTGAAAGTGAGATTAAACCCGAAACTCCGTCAGAAGTTAGTTCTAAACCTAATGAAGTAGCTGAACCCAAACTAAATTCCAAGTCTCCGCTATCCAACTACTCTGCAAGTCCATCTCCGCCCTTGTCTCCTAATGGGAATCTGGACCTGAGGATTAAACTCCTATATGAGAAATACGAGCAGTGGTCCACCGGAAATCGGACCGTAGGGCGATCTCATTCTGTAGGTTTAAATTCAACCGAGTCCAAACATCAGAATGACAGTAGTAGTGGGAGTCGCTTGGGTTCCTACTTGGACAAACCTTGGTTGACTCGTAAACTAGACTTTGATGAACTTCGTCATCAACCCTCCGACATTACCAAGTCACTCATTGCCAAAAAGTCTATTTTTGATGATGACTCGAAAAGGTTGGAAAACTTTCGGGAAAAATATGATTCCAAACCACCTTTGTCCTGTGTAAATGCGGCAAATTGGAGACTGAGCTTAACAAATCGTTCATCTTCTACAACATCAAATTCCTCAAACTCCTCCATTCCGCATACGCCGACATCTGCCACGAGCTCAGCAAGTTCCAACGTATTCCCGTCAACTCCAACAACACCCGTGACCATTTTTGGTAGGTCAAACAGTCATCAGGCTATGAATCAGTCACCAGGTCCTATGACACCTTCTTCACCCAAGCCACCAGCTCCAGCTGTAAGTTCACCGACTCTCAACCAATGTCCAACAACAAAGTCGCGGAAGGAACGACCCTGGATGTCCAAATTGGATTCTAACCCGAGCAGCAGTCCTAAAGGCTATAGTTTACCAAAACCCACAACTCCTCTCTCTGCCCCGCCCACAGTCTCTGCTGGATCCAAACTGTCAAGTACAAATTCCTCACCTTCACCTCACTTCCCGCCTCCCATTAGTCGGTCCGTGAGCAGTCCAATTACTCCAGCCAAACCAGAACTCCTGAATCAGAAATCCAAAGTACCCGTGCTAATCAATAGTACGAACCCTACATCTTCTCTGACTCAGGCGAATTCGGATAGTCGAGCCAAAGTAACGACTCAAAAATCCGCCCCACCGCCTGGAATTCATCAGGGTATTCCTCGAATGGTGGAACGTTCCATGAGTTTGGACAGTAAGCGGAACTTGACGAATAGTGTGAAGCCCACTCCACAGCCACCACCAGCCACAACCACGGTGAGTGCAGGGAGTAGTCCTTCAAATTCAAATGGACCTTCCAGTGCCTCCAGTACAAGTACAATCTCAACACTGCCTGGAGCAACACGCAGAACGAGTGTAGACTCACCCAATTCCAAAGAGAGTCCTGTCCCACCTGCTCCCCTTCCCACCAATCAGATTACTGTTCCCGCCAAGTCCGAGAATGAAGTGAGTCGACCGAAAATCAAGCCGATGGTTGTTGAACCTGTAAAGGACTGGAAAGGTGCTACGCTCAAGGAGATTATTAACAACAGCAAGAGCTCACCTACCCTCACGATCCTCACTAGTTCCACGAATCATTCCAAGGAACTGAGCACGAAATTCGACGTGATCAAAGAAGATTCTCGTCTCAATTTCCACCATTTGCAAGAACCCACTGTGGCAGTTGTGGCAAGCATTCAGCCCACACCGATCCTCACACCCCGAACATCCGGGAATAGTTCGTCAGGGAAGGAAAAAGACAAGGACTCGAGCAGTGTGAGTAGTAGCAAGAAGGACCGGGATTCTTTGAATAATAATAACAACAATAGGAAGCGGAAGGCAAGCGGTTCCAATACGCCAATCACGAGTCATCACAATGGAAGACCTGACTCTTCCAGCTCGAGTAACAAAGGGAGTAACAAGGAGAAGAAGGAAAAGGGAAGTTCGAGTAGTAATGGGACCAAGGAGAAATTTGAGCATGAAAACTCAAATACGAATGCCACGTATCACAGTTCATCTTCTGGTAGTGGAACTCATCATCATAAAGACAAGAAAAAGGACAAGGAGGCCAAGGAAGCGGTGACAGGAAGTGGGAATGCGGGAGAGAATCTCAATTCCAATTACAGTCATAAGAAGGACAAGGAGACGTCTTCCAAGGCCAAGAGACGACTGAGCTCCCTCGATGCTGAACCAGGTAAATCCTTTGTTTTGTTCAGTAACTAAAAGATGCATGGACAATTGTACACTATCGTGCGCCACGCTAAAATCTAATGCGGCGTAGACGTAGAGCTCATTTGAAGCCCTAAATCGATTTTTCTGAAAACCCAGTCACATTCTATGCAATTCTTTTTCAAACGAAATTCAATTGCGCAACGTTCTATGCATC
>JAQFYU010000445.1:0-22265 GCA_034694905.1 Ceratophysella granulata | reverse complement strand
AATACAATCAACAAGCGGCAATTATCAATTAATTAGCACTAGTGCATTACTCAATTTCGTTATTTCGTTTTCAAACAGTAGGCACATGAAAGCCTCTTTTCAGCGCACATGTGATACTCGTTTCTGCTTGGAAATTATAAATTATCAATTGATTGTTAACTGCTACTTAGCCAATCTGTTCAACGTAGCAAGACAATTAATTTGTGATACCCTGGATAAATTAAACAAAAGTCCTGATATTATGGGTTTTCCGGTTTCATTTGAGGAAGGTGAGGGTGACAGTTCAAACATTTCGTGTGTTCTTTTGACGTATATTTCTATTGATGTCTATGACTGCCGCCATGTATATTCAATGTAAGTTAAGGAGGAAAATGTTAATCGCTGCTGAGGCCACCACCATCGGGCCCATTGCAGACTACTCTAAAGATGGGCTTTACATACATATACAGAAGTAGCCCGTTCTTCTTCATACAGTAAAACAAAAGTCTTTGCCAAGAGCTTTACAGATCTTCCATCTTCCCTTCAAGTGTCTGTATCTTGGGTGAATCCAATCCTTCATCGTAAGCCGGACTTATGATTATAACAATTCTAACTTGTGTCCACTCAACAACACACGCATATTTCCAAGCCAGTCCATTTTTTCTGCTGCTTGCAATTGCATGTTGTGTGGTTCTTCCTCATGCTTCATTCATGCGGATAGGTGAATGTTTGGAGACAAGGTAACTGACGCAAATGATTTTTCGAAGCTGAAGACTTGAGAAAACCAGTATTTCTTCTGTCATCCACTTTAAATTGGAAAGAATTCACTAATTTGTTTTCATATCTTGTCTTTCTGTTGCGATTAGTTTATGTGTGAAATTGAATTGGACTTGAATGAAGGAGCGTGGACTGCATACCCAAATTCCTATTGTAGTCATTACTGCACAGCTCTCGCATGTCGCATCAACCACGGCACGGCCTTGGCTCAGCCAGAGGAGCCAATAAGCTGTAATTTAATCTCTCAATTGTTTTACCGTATAAGTGGATCAGGTTGCCTGCCTTTGTCAATCCCAAACATTTAAATTCCTAGCCTGCTGCACGGATTAACCCTATTTCTACCATAGACGTAGCCGTGTGAAATGTGAAGTTAATCCGTCCAATGTCAGTGCATATTACGCTGTAGTTTCATGTTTTTCTCTGTACCTTGTATTTTACTTGTTATTACTGAGTTTATTACGTTTACTATGACTGATTTGATTAACTATGCCTTTTCAGTTTTGCTTGAATTGTAAACGGCTTAATATTAAACCGGCACCGGATGTCGAAAATATAAAGCGGCTGACTGCAAAAACGTAAATTGACTAACCAAAAATTAGGTTAGGTTCTGCCAAAAACATCTTAGAAAACAAATTCTTAAGTTTTTCGTTACAATTCTTGATCATTCGCGACAAATGTAAGATGTAAGACATTGTAAACAATAGTGCATTTCATTTTTGTATTCAAAAAGATGTTATGACTTTGTAGAGAGATCAGAGCGAGACATTTTACGTACAGTTTTCCAAATTCAGCCTTCTCAATTTGGCTGCATAATAAATATGCATAATTACACCACCTTGCTTTGATTTTTTGAATTGCATAGTAAGTACAGCAATTATATGTATGAAGTATTCCGTCGCATGGATAATTGTATCACGTAGGTACAACAAAAGAGTAAGTAATACTTTCCAGTTTGTTCAGTTCACACGAATTCAGCAGACAAGAGTATGCATAATTATGTGACCTAGAACAGTACCTTTCATTATTGAGTACACACATACACCATCTCAACACCTGTGTTTAATCCCAAACTACACACTGCAATTTGTAATTTGTAATGCTTATGTTGAGAGTTATATGAAGATTGAGGATCAGGAGTTCCCAAACACCTCGTCCAAAAAACGAGTGCCAAATAATGTGGCGGGGCATCGATCTGACGAATAATATTAAAATTAATTTCTATTTTGTTAATTGGTGATTAGATTATACATATATTGTATATGGGGATGGACTGTATTTCACAATTGACACAGCCCTTGCAGTTTGCACTGCAATTGATGAGCTGAGAGAGAAGTGAGGATGTGGAATGACTACATAAGTGTTTATTACAATAATCCGAGCATCTCAAGCTTGTTTACTAATAAATCTGTTCTTCCCATTCGCTATTCGCAAATGACCCAAGGCTTGGAAATGAAATGCATGCGGACTCCGTGCAATTTCTCCCAATGTCAGTCCGAGTCTTGTCCTCGTTTCTAGTTCTTGAAACACACGATCACTATAGTCCATACCCTTTGAACTCAAAATATCAACAATGGAACAATAATATTATTTTATACCACTTCAACTCTGATGTGATGTGTTGTCGGAATCAGGAGAGTAATAATAACTCCACTTCTTGCTCACGCTCTTGATCTTTCTTGCATCTTTTAGATGGAATTAGCGTCCGGAAATTGAGTTCTCGATTATAATTCTGTTCCTGTCCGTCACCTTCCTTGTTTTGAGCGGCATCCATTTTCAGAAGTTGTTTTATTTCTTGAGTGTTCCATACTGCCGTCGCATATCTCGTCATCCATGGCTATTGACATGTCATGTCCATGTCCTCATGGTCTTGCCCATTTTGGGACCATCGAGTGGCAACTTTGGACTTTTCTGCACTTTTTGAGTTTCCAAATCATTATTTCCACCTGTTGTTCCCTGTCATCACGTCACTATACATAGGAAGGACTTTGAAGGTGAATTTCGGCAATAGCAAAACATTACAGCACGGAAATGTTTACTACCGACCGGGAGTCGAGTGCAGAGCACATGACCCTGGAAGCAACTGTTTTCTGTCCAAATTGAGCACTGAGGCTACTTGCACAATCATGTGTCGCCAACTGTTTTACTCTTTGACATTAATCTCTTACCAAGTCATTAACAAGTAGACACATTCACAATTTGTTTCTTTATGAGCTTAATTGAAATATTACGTACATGTTGCTGGCTGACTGTGAGCAGTAGGATGTAGGATCATCCTCAAGTTATTCGCTACTGCACTTGTACCAATGCAGTTCGTAATATCGTAATTGCATTATTGACATGAAAGTGCGGAATGTGAAATGCATTGAAATCTAAATTTTATGATTAACGATTACGAGGATGTAAAACAAGAAATTAGCGGTATGGAACAATGTTTTGGCTTGAATTGTGGAAACAGTTGAGCTTTTTTGCACTTTTACCAAGGCTGAAAAGTATTAGGCCGTTATGCGTTTGTAACATTGTTCATGTACAGAAAAGTGAAACTCTAAAATAATTCCTAATTAAAATTAAATTACTTTTCATTGAACGCGAAGAAATCCCAGTACGCGGCTCATTCTGAGTTTCTGCTCACAAGCAGTAGCGTGTTGAGAAAATACAGAACTGCTCGGATATTTAAAAGTTATTGTATGTATTTAGTTATTATTGTACCTATTTCCATTTATTCTAAGTATTGTCTTGTGAATATTTCGACTAATTTCCTATTTTTGTAATTACAGACCGCACTAGCATCTGAACTCAAAAGACCACACTCAGCAGTCGAACCAACAAGAATGTCACAGCTGGAAACGCTCGAGGCCAAAGTAAGTTAACTATGTCTTTGAGTAAGTACACTTCAAGTTACAATTAAATGTTTCAATGAGTCTGCATTTATCAAATACGCGTACTTACAATCTCCTAACATCTTCGACTTGGACGCCATCGCCAGTTGACATTTGAGCAAACCAAAAAAGGTGCATCGTACGTCTTGAAGCAATCAATTCCCCAACCAGTTATAGTGATTCTATGTACAGTCTTGTTCTGAGGGATTGGCCATGTGAATAAGTTCAGAAATTGAACGCTTTTCCCAGTTAATTGTGATACACTCTGAGTGCGCTACATTACAGAATGGGATATGAATCAAACTCAGATATTTTTCATTTGCATTTATAATAGTAGGAGTGTATATGAGATTTCCTGGTCATTACACAAATCTAGAATCGGGTTTTCGCGGTTCTTTTCTGGGTCTCCGGTTAATTGATCGATTGGCATGACACCCTTACTGACAGAGGAGACTTCTGACCGATCGCCCATTGACCGACTGCGATTTTGACCGACATTCTTTTGAACCATTCCGAACCAGAATAACAAAGTGATGATTCGTAGACAAAATATCTTACATTTATTGAAACCAAACAATCCAAAAACAAATTCCAAAAATCCAATTCCTCCAAAAATTAATTAATTGTAAAGAAATGAAATGGGGGAGGGTACGAACTAACACATTACGTTGACAGGTTCGAGGAAAAAGTGTGTAGACAAAGACAAGTTGCCGTTGATTTCAACCACACGATACACGATATTTTGTCAACGAATCCTCACTGTGCTATTCTGGTTCGGAATCGGCCAAATAGTTGTCGGTCAAGCAAGAACCGTGCAGTCAGTCAAAGGGCGGTCGGCCAGAAGCCCCTGGATCAATCAGGGTGTCGTCAATGCCAATCGGTCAATAAACCGCACACGTCTTTCTGTAGCGGAAATTCATGTTGCGATATTATGCAGGCGCCGTGGTTTCCGTTTCTGATGTTTGACGGTTTTCGAGTTGCAATATTTGATGTTGCGGTATTCGAGTTGGATATTTTTTTGTTGCGGTTTTTGGATGGACTCAAATCAAATAATCTTAATCCATCCTCTCATCTGAAATCTGATACGCAAGCATCATGCAATCATACGAGCACATTGGAAATTGAAGCCATATCTTGGCACATCTCCATTCTCCATCCATCCATTCCATTCTTCACCCTTGTAGGGTAAATACCGTAAATACAAAGAAAGTTCATCAAGTGGCTTGCAGATCAAATTCCACACTGCATGCTGCACGATGCACCATCAAAACAGAGTTTCATTCGATATCGAGTCGTCTATTCAAATCCTTATCAGATCAAACCCACTAGAAACAGCCATTGCCACTTCCCCAGTCCATTACAAGCTTAATTAGTGCTGGTGGGTTGAAGATTAATTCTCATGCGTTGAAAGTGTATTATTTATTAGTACTAATCTGCATAGATTGGTTAGGTTCTCGTTTTCACACAGCAGGAGGGAATCGCAGTGATGAGCCACATAATCCTCTTGTGCATAATTTTTAAGTATTAAAGTTTGTACGAGGTCCGCTCTGTAGGCTTTTGCTGAAATATAGAACTATCCAGATCGAGTTAGTTGAGAAGATCCATAATTTATTCAGACTTTGATTTTACATGTTTATAGCAAGCTTGGATTTTCAAGTAGAGATCAATGTAACTTAACCCACATTTTAGCTGGTTGCTAGGCACATTAACCTCTTTGGTCTGAACAAATTTGAACTCGGCTAAAGCATTAAAAATGCCGGTGATTAATCGGTATTCAGAAGTAACCAGTCGTAGCAAACTGTAGTGGGCTAGTTTGATATTTTGATCACGGCTGTGAACTATGTAATACAAATACAACGACTACGACTAGAGCAGCTGTCAATACATAACGGCACATACATTTTAAAAAATTAAGTTTTTCTTCTTACTACTTTTGGAATAATTCCGAACAAATCCCATTCGATTTTCACATTTTCTTTATTTGAAACTAAGAATTATAAAGAATAAATACTAGTCATTTTTGTGAAAAGGGTTCATTTCAAATCGTACAACTGAAAATAAATATTCGCTATTGAATTTAATATTCTAAAGAATCGAATAAACTAACATAAAATCGAAGTTTAATAGTTATTTTATTAGTTATTTTTTACGTAAACCCTCTTCACTCATAGCATCAATGAATTTAGCCCACGTTAAGAATGTTCTGCAGAATATTGGAACTATTTGTAATTGAGAAGGAGGGTAAAATAATTTAACCAAAAGGTGTCTAAATGCATTAGAATGATGTTAACATAAGGAGCATTCTGTAATTTATTCATTGTAAGGTATTGTATTGATCTTTTGCCTACTCCATGCAGACAGACAGGTTCTATTTTGGGATTGAACTCAGTGAATAGTGAACACGATGTGGCTGACGCTTGAAAGGAAGTCCAAATAATAAGGAGTCATGTAAATGGAAGTGTTGATAGTCGTCGGGATGCCTTGAGTGGCCTGATGAGATTTTGATGGATTCTAAATCCTAATTGTGATTTGATTCCACTCTGCGTCCTCTCCCCATTTGCATCCCTCTTTTGCTCCAAGGAGGGGGTTGTTATTTGGCATGGCGGCGGCTAGGAAAATGCAGAATGTCATCGTTAAAGGCTCTCGTACCAACTACCGATCGACTTACAGTGAGTTAGTAGTCCATTTCACGCAATCTGAATAGCTTTCCAAACTTAATTACCAATTTGCTCATCATTAGTGCAAGTTCTTGATATGATACGACGATGATGATTGGCAAATAGCCAGCTCACTGCGTGTGCGAAGCAACCTGGCGTTGGTTTCTGATTTACTCGTCCATGTGCTGCAGTTGATCTAAATAAAGAGGCATTCCGATTCCAGTATAATCTTTCTGTGTAACCTAACCTACAAAATGGAAACCAATATTTTGCATTAGGATTTGGCGGCGGTGAGAAAGCAGCTCGGAAGCAGACTTCTGTCTGTAAATAAGACTCTGGTAGCATGTTCGTACGACGCATTCTTGAACCCAGTATGTCTTGACAGCTCGTCCATGACCATTTACATCTTCCGTATCCATTCCCAATTTGAGTTGAGGCTATTGTATCATTCTGTTCTGACTGACATACGTGCTAATCATAATCTCGTTTCACTGCAGCTTCTTCCACTTGGTTTCCCATTCATCATTTTCATTACGTCAATTGGTTCTGGTGTCGTCTTATATTTACTCCCGCTGACAACTGATATTGATGAATGCCATGTAAGAAGAATAAGACATGCAGATTGGAAGATGAAGATTACCTTCAGAGATTTGAACCCTGTTCTGGCTGTTCCGTGTGTACATAGCAGAGTTTATAGTTTATATGAGACTGCATGCCGGACTACTGAACGGAGCAGCATTCCGTCTAATTTACCCCGTCTATTCTTCAATTCTCCAATTTCAGAATCCTCATTTATCTTCTATCTGCCCTGTTTCCAATTCACAATCAGAAGCTACAATCCTTTAGAAATCTCCCCATGTATTGGCACCTATCTTATTTCTGCAACCTGTCATTCTCAGTATTTGGCTCGTACTAAGAATCTCGAAGCCCTTTCCATTCCCTTATGTAAAACTGGTAGATGGAAGGATTGAAACTTGAGACTTGCCCAGCCAGTGGTCGACATAGTGTAGCTTAAGCATTATTGCCGGAAGGTGACATGATATCCGCATTTAAGACAAATTATTCAAGCTTGATTAACTATTCAGTTGAAACAGTTGCTAAAAGCAATTTCGCTTGCCTTTTGGTGTCATTTAAGCTATCTTTTCACAGACGAAGGTGCAAGTGATAGATACCTAAAGAGTTTGTAGCAGAAACTCGGCTTTCTTTCAGTGGTTTGCAGTGGTTAGTTCCAGTTTCGTTAACTGCGTAAAGTAATTAAGTAGCAAAAGGAAAGTGCGTTTAAGCAGCTGATTCTTGGTTGAATTTATCCATAACGCTGAGTTTCATAACATGATTCACGGCGCACGGCATTGCTTCTTCGATTTTTGGGCGAGTAGATTACATTAAAAGGAAAATAATAGCTGAAAATATTCCTAGACTATCCAGGACAAAGCCCTGTCTTGAGCACTAATGTAAAATATTTCTGATTTTTTTTTGCCTGCACATGTGTGACATCAATCGGGTAATTCGAATTCGATACTCGATTGTTGAACTGTGAAACGAGTATATAGCCCATTTGTAGTTGTTTTAACCCGGTTTTATTTCTGGGTACTTAACTATGATCGGAGACGTATACTTACAGAACAGAACCATTGATTTTTGCACACGAATCGGTGTCGAGCTGACACACAACACACAATAAAGGATGTTTAAGGTGTGTGACAGTCACCTCCCGTGAGTCCAATAAGTAATCAGCCTATTTTTACCCTAAACCGTTTCAGATGGCCAATATCGAAGTCTCGTTGTCCACGCTGGGTCTTCAGCAACAACAACAACAGCAGCGGCGAAAACGGAACGGAATGGTGTCAAGTAGCACGACACGTTCGCTCCATTCGTCACACTTGGGTGGGAGTGGTTGTGGGAACAGAGATCGGGACCGAGATTTGCACTACTTCAAGGAAATCGAGTTCTTCAAACAGAGTCTCAAGGACAAGGAGCACTTGATACTCAAGTAAGTCACGAATCACGTCACGGTCACCTCCGTATTCCGTCTGGTTTTCAGGTGGAAATTGGAAACTAAACTTAGCCTCCTTTTTACTCCTGAAACATGATCCATGAACCATCCTATGCGGAATCATGGAATTATTCTCATTCAATGGCAATCACAATTTCCGACAAAATTGGCAAGGAAGACGAGGATATCATAGTATCAATATAACTACAAGCATAGCATTTAGCAAGGTCAATCTGCAGCAATCGATTTCTGTTGGATGTAACCGAGAGATGTGCAGATTTCCTTCGAACATTTTAAAATCTAAACGTAACCGTATGCTACTCTCATTGTCGTATATTCTCCAAATACAGAGGGTAGCACAAAACACAAGCAAACGAGTATTCGAAGCCATCATGCTTGGTTGAAGTTCCGGTAGTGCAGCCGCGTTCCATCAAAAAGTGCTCTCTCGGATCTGCCAACCATTCAAATGGTGAATACTAATTTCTGATATTGATCTCATGCAAACAAATCTTGGATTCCGATTTCCGATTCTGTAACTTTGAACTCCTCAGACTTAGTAACTCTTCTGGCTTAATTATGCTTCACACCAGTTAATAACATATTTGGATTAGGTGAATTCCTGTTTCTGTCGAGAAAAGCAGGGTTGAAGCTGTGACTCGACAGGCGTTGGCCTGTCCATTTCCTGAGGAGCATGCATTAATCTGTGAACTTTCCGGTTTAAGTGTACTTCCTAATGGAACTGAGGAGGTTCTCGAGTATTCGTTAGAGAGTAATGAGGGAGAAGGTGTAAATAAATTATGGGAGCAGTGGAGGACTTGATCCTAGTGAAGGAATTTGAGTAGGCGGAATGTGAGTAATGGCAGTGCCAGAATGCGGATTAGAGATTAGAGACTTTAATCCTGATTGTTACTCGTCATTAGCATGAGAAGATTGACGTCTCTCCCTCTCATTTTGACAGTTTACAAGCCCAGCTGCGTAAATTATCCAAACGAAAACTGGTTCACGGGTCCATCACGTCCACGGACAGCGGAGTCGTGTCTCTTCGGATCCTCAGTGAGAATGAGCGGAAAGCAGCCGAGGAGCGTCTCAGTCAATTGGACAAAGACATGGAAATCAAACGAGCGGAAATCAAACGGATCAATCATCGACTCGCCCGACTCGACCCTTCCGAGTAAGTCCTTAGCAACCAGTTAGCAACTCTTCATCCCACCAAATGTGACAGCCCAGAAGGTCAGACATGACATCCCTTTCACATCATCGCTACCAACTTGAATTCCCACGGAGCTTAAGCTCAGCTTCGTTCTTGGGCCTTGTCTTGTTTTCTATCATGCTAAATGATCAACTTTCCTGAAACATGACCAATGCTATAATTTGGAATGTTCTACCGTTGTTGTTGGGTCGCCCTTCCGCTCTAGTTACTACTACAAGCAGGAAGTAATTTTGTGCTGACACAACTCCATGTAACTTCATGTAATAATTTGTGCCAAATGATACGACGTGTGGGATCCAAGTTCCAGTTCTCTGGTATCCGCAACTACAGCAAAATAACCTGTGAAATGCTACATAGTATTTAGCGTGCGGAAATGGATCACAGGAGGAAAATTACATTGGAATTGCAGAAATATTAAACGCAATCCTAAAAATGATGATCCAATAAGTACAGGATTCATTTGAGGCACTGAACCATGAAATGGAATATCACAAAGTACAAAATTTAACATTTAAAGTTTAAAACACAATACTGCAAAATGGAATATACCAGCAGCACCTGTGCTAGTGGATGCCGTGACAGTAATCTGTTTGAAGGAAATTACACTTGCGCTCACTTTCATTAGGTTCTTGTTTCTTATTATTGCAGCATGTCAGAAATTCAAACTACGTCAAATTATGGGTTTATAAACTTGAATAATATGAAAAGTCTACGAAATTGAAGTAAACCTTTTAGGATTCAAACAAAAATTTGGGGAGTAAATTCTTGATTCGCAATTCATCTCCAATAAACCGTTTAAACTCATGCAATTTCATGGCACATAACTCGTATCACTTTCAATTCCCAGTTAATTTTTTGCTAAAACTGTGAATACTACTTACTAATTGTATACAATTTCGTGGGTGGGTGGGGTGTTGGTACCTTGCTGAGACCAAAGGTAGTTCAACTTGATGTCCTGGAGCATTTAACTTTGCTGACTCAGCAGTGAACGGACGTGGAGGCCATAGGGCGGAGACTTAGCTGTCAACTCGTCTGACGCCTGACATGGTCATGTTAAGCTATTTTTTTTTGCATAGAATTTACAAGTATTCTTATTGTTATTCCATTTCCATGTAGCAACATTGACGTTCGGATTCAGCAAGCGGAATTGGAGTATGAGTTGGAGCGAGAGGAGTTGAATCTGATGAATTTACAAGAAGAACGACGGAATCTTCACACGATCCTGGATGACAATGATGCATTTCAGAAACGAACTGAGAATTCACTCTTTGCGTGAGTACCCCAAATAATCATGAGCTAGACCTGGTGCAAAAAGCATGCAAATGTTACCAATCCGAGTATTACTAAGAACTATGGCTCCAATTTCCTCTGTGTGTGGTTCTTACCCCGGTTGCGCCTTATGTTGTTCTGTATCGCTGTGTTGCTGATCTCCTGCGCAGTGGAATTTCATGACCTGCGTGGAAGCTGTGTGTGGGTGGGACATTTCAAATTCAAAGTTTCATCCATTTCCTTTGTAAGTATATAATTGCTTTAATCTGCCATTTGCGTTCATGCGGAGAATTGGAAGAAATAATAGAAAAAATAGTAGAAAAGCCTGGATCAATTCTTGGAAAAAAATGTCTGACTTTTTTGGAGGAAATCAATTTGATGACCGATTTTCTATGCGTATACTGTTATTTGATTGTAGATAATCACTTCTGTAATTTTTTTAAATTATTCCAACATTTACAGACGTTTCCTTCTCAAATTAATTCGTTACAGATTTCAAAGCAAGCAATGCTGAAAGGCGGCACCAATTTTTGAATCTTAAATCAAATTGAACAATGATCCATTTAGATCTCGAAGGGTTCGTGGATTCCTGCAACGAATCTAAGATGTGGCGAATAAATTCCACTGTGAAGCAGACCTTGAACTGCCGCTGTCAGATTTTCCTGTCATTACAATATTCTAGACGAAACGTAGCTTGATTGAAAAATTCCTGAGACGTGATAGTAGTTTTTTGCGTTCTTTGCCCATGGTTTTCTTCTTTATCGTTCATTATTAACCTTTGACTCTTATTGTGCTTTTTGGGTTTGACCTTTTTTGTTCCTCCAACTTGTCCAAAGCTGAAATAACTAGTATTTATTCTGCTCGGAGGCTCAAAGAACCGTTTTCTCAATGATGCAGATAAATATCAATATTTCCTTCCTTTGGTCTGAAGTGCAAATCTGAAAACTGGCCTATTCTAATCAACCGTGAGGGAATTGTGTTTTGGGGGAAGATATAAAGCATTTTGGATTATACTTACACATAATCTGCTCTGCCTCCCATGGCTTGGTCCACTCCATTCAGCCCGAAGGTTAAATCACATTAAAATAAGAAGATCTTGTTAGTCAACATATGTCGTTGGACCTTGATCCTTGTCATGAATTCAATTTGAAAATGCAACATTTACCTACCGCTGTTCCTTGAACCTGACTGAACTCTCAAACTGAGTTGGACTCGAAACTTTAAATTTTTAATGCTGGCCCAGCAGATCAGAGAAAATTGGACGTTTTTGGACATTTTGATCACTAGAACCCGGAGACCTACGGCATAAGCTTTGAACAATACTCAATTATTCCTTATATGTATTAACCCCGTACACACACCAACAAAGCCCAGACTTATTCCGACTTGATATTTGATACAGTATACACGTCTGCACGTTTCACGTATTTGCCATTTTGGAGTGGTCCGAGTAGATTTTTTTGCACAGTTCTGGGATTTCATACTTTCTTTTCATTCATTTGTCCGTGTTGTCCCGAGTCGAAGGGAGTGTGTGGAGAGTAAACTTGTTTTTGGGTTGTCAGCTGAAGCGCATCTCCGCTTTTTCTTCGAGGAAAATGGCTCAGGATTTACGAGAAAGGACATTGCGTGAATTTCAAATGACTCTGGGACCCTCGTAAAGTTCAGTAGTAATGTTCAGCTACATGTAGTTAGACCAAATAATTGTACCTCGTGCTTTTCCCACATTGCTCAATGGGCATACACGACTGCTCACACGGAGTTGGCCAAATATTACAACTTACTCCTCAGCTGACTCACGATTTACACGATGCAAACAGTTCACATGCATACCAAGGTTAAAAGCGTCTGACTCCCTACCGTCCATTCAGATCATAAAAAGTTCAAACATAAGAATTTAGAAGTTTTCCTTTTAATTGAAACACGTCTGCTAATTCACTCTGAGCAGCTCTGTTGAATCGTAAATAATTGTAATTGAGCTGAAGCAGAATGAGCCCATTTTCCTATTGTATTGACAAGTATGTATGTTGTGATGAGCCGTTAGCATTAATTGATGACTCCTTGAGGATTACGATCTCGGAATTTTAAATCCTTGGATAATGACCTTGTGACTCTTCGTAGTGTGTCAACTAATTTATTATTCTGGATGCATCCCATCAATTCAGATGGCGCTTCAGAAAACGCATGAACGAACTCTGCTGAATTTGCTCTGCTAAATCTCACATTCACCTCCTGTGACCAAACACTGTCACGACCCAAGCGATGGTCGAATTCTAATGGAGGAATGCTTGGCAATAACGATAAATCTCCAAGTCATCAACAATGATGTTTCCCTTCCAATTGTTCTCATTATTATTCTACTTTACATTATTCCCCACAATTGACATTGTTTGAAGTGGACTCTGTCTCTTGTGTGCTGAAGAAGTTCAAACTGGGACTTCTTCTTGACACTACTGGCTGCAGTTTCCCTTGTGCATTCGTGTGGCACTAGGATTAGTCCGAAACATGTTTCTTACCTGCGGTGGTAGAACCTCCATTGAATCTCCATCTGAATATGTACGTACACACGAACCGACTCATCATGAGAACTATTTCTAACAATGACCACTTTTTTCTCGTTCACAAGCAAATTACAATGGAATTGGACTGACACTGTGTACTTTTTCTTTCCGGCTCACCACGCTCAATTACTAATGAAGTGGGTCTATCTTCTCCTCCCTTTTCATCTGACTTCAATTCAAACCTCAGTTTATTGTACGGGGATAGTACTTCCAGATCTATGTATGGATTTTAGGCTTTTAAAACCCTTCATGATCCCAAAAGGTGTTTAAAATTTAAAATATCGAAACAATTTGTGTAAATAGGCAATGGCTGCTGGTTCTAAATTTGGAGATGCTTGGAATTCCACTTGAGTATTTAAAAAACTTTAAGAATCTGATGTTCGCAGCTCAATTCCAGGAATTAGTATACTATTTCAAAGAGATTTTAATTGATCGAATGTTAAGAAACTGTGATAGACACGTCCCAACGTTGTATGCAATCCGAACATTCCGCGTAATCTCATGTCTGATGTGCTGAATGAAACATTTAAGTACTTGGAGATCTAGCCTAGTCATTTTTCTTTGGATCTCTATCGCGAATTCTCTTCACCTATTCACCTTCAAATCTCTTTCGTAAGATTGAACACAATTGAGGATTGACTCCTGGTGAGAAATATGAGCAAAACGAGGCTGAACTCCGAACCCTGACTTTGTGACGTGTCTTCAGAGACAATGGACGATATTTGATTGAGACGGACAGGTTGCGGAATACAAAGTACAAGAGAATTCCAAACGCCAAAATCCACTCTGTGCAAGTCCATTATGAGAAGAGGATCTGCACTTTCGTTGAGCCCAGCTATTGTAAAATTACGAGATAGAGAGGTGTTGGTTTGTACGTATCCTGCTCGTGAGTAGTCTAAGTAACATTATGAACTTCCTTCATCCAATTTGCAGGTCAATGCCAGAAAATATTCATGTGGCACTCCACTCTTTCGAAGTCATGTACGACGCCCAAGATGGTTCCTTCACTGTTGGAAAGCGGGAGGATCGAGCAGGGACCTATGTGACTTGGACTCGAGATGATTTGAAAACACTCAAACGTGGAGACAGGTTCGGATTCACTCTACTCCCTTCCTACTTTCTAAACACTTCCTCTTCTGTTCAAACCAACTGATCTTACGCCACAAGTTCGCTCTGCTCATCCAGGTTTAATTTGAAATACAAATACGCTGCAAGTCGAAATACCAGCGCGTACTCGGTTGTTGTTTGCATGAGCGAAACTCGTTTAATCCGCAGTTTTTACCGAAACCGAAAATTGAACTAAACAAAATATGGTGCCATTTCCGTGATTATCTTTCAATATTAAATGAATTCCCCTGGTAAACTACGATTGGAATATTCAGTTAATTGCTGCGATTTTTGGGTGGAGCCACAACAAGCACGTATCCAGGATGTTTCTTTCACATAAATTAGCTGGGAATCAAGAAGGCAATGATTGCTTTTTCATACTTTGTTTCAAGCAAACTCATAGATCAGAGAATCCAGACACCACTAACTTGTGTGTCGTTTCCTTGTTGGTAACCCCATGAAACCCCAGCTGCATACTCCAGCAGATTTGAGTACAGAACATCCTTTGCTCCAATCTAGTTTAGCGGGTACCAGCTTTCTAGTTTTCCTTGCTGTTGTCTTTTTGACTTTCGAGACGCGAATACCAGCTGCCGCAGTCAAGGTTCTGCTGAGTCCTCTTGGTGTGGTACTGGTTTTTGTGCCTAATCAAATTAATGACGAGAGTGAATGTTGATACTCTGCTCTGGCTCGTCTGTTGACTCACTTGTCATTAAGAGTAATTGTAATGACTCCCCGATTCCAACTTGTGATATGGGACCAGAAGAGGATTAACAGAATTCAGTCTGAGCAGAGATGAATGGCCCAGCGTGGAATCCACGTCAAGTTCTTGGCCTTCCTGCCTCGCCTTCTCCGAATCAACAGGAACACGTTTACATCCTTGCCATTCCAGACTTACGCATTACACGCATTCCCGCAACCTGGAATTCGTATCCCGCTTAGAAATATAAGGGCAACACCACTTCAAATTCATTAATAACTTCAATGTAGCGAAGAGGATTCTTGGTTGTTGCTATTTCTGAATCGATCTGGGAGCATTGTACGAAAGAGGCAATGAAAATGAGCCTACTGAAATCAATGTTCAAACATTCGCATAATGCTGTGTAGCTCCAGCCAGCCGAAACTACATTCAATGGATGCAACTGCTCCTTACCAGCTCAATTTCAACTTGCGAATATCGAAAACAATTTTTTAGACGTTCGTAAATTCGAAAACCGAAAAATTCTGGCTCTCAGACGAAGAATCCGTCAACCCATTTAACCCACGTTTTTTTGAGCCAGTTTAGGGCGTTCACGCAGTTAAAATATCCTGCACACTAAATTACTTCTGTATTAGCATCTTCTATCCGCCTCTAAACTCGAATAGACTTGTTTCACAGTCTCTCTCTTTATAATAGTGCCACTTTCTGAGTTGGTAATGAAGTTTCCCATTATTTTTGTCATTTTGGCAGGATCGTGGAGCTGAACGGGACGATCGTTATTTCAAAAGGCGTGAACCGCGTGGAGGAGTTCTGGTTGGACGAAGACAACAACAACGGAGATGAGATCGGGTGTGAGATGGGGTCATATCCCTTACGCGTGGTCATCATGCGATTGATTCCTCCTGCCCCTCCCGCCAGGGCTCCCAATCGTGAACTCCATGTAAGCACCCGGGCATTCCCAGCGTAGCCCCTTAACTACTTTTCCCAAGCGCTTTCTCCGCTCTGTGCTAGCTCATCCCTGGTCCTGAACAGACTCATGCCATGTACAACTGCAAAGTTGTTCTTCTTGTGACAGAAAGACATCCCGCTTAAGTTATGGGTTAAACGTTGCCTAATGTTGGAATTAGCTTGCGAGACTATGTTCTGATCACTGGAAGGTGTGATCAGCGCCTGATGTTGTTAAGCTAGGTATCCAGGTCAATTCAAGATGGCAATATACGAAAAACCCTTCTTTCGAATTGGTAGTGCACAGTGCACTTCCCCTTGATATAACATAGAAATGTCATTTTAGAGGTAGATGTTATTCTGTTTTGTTAAAGTTAAGTTTTGTTTAGTTAAGTTTTGCGCGGCGCATAAAAGCGTACATTTTTGCCGTCATGCTATTTTTTCGTGCATTTTGCCTAAAACGAAATCAGATCAGATCAGAAAACAAAGTCCCGACTCGATGACGAACTGTCAAGTGGAAACTTGCATCTTGTTATCGTAGGACACCGAGTATGGTTTGTGAATGTGAATCCTGGGTACTTAATGATGCAAAGAGGCCACAAACTCGCCCACATACACTTAAGAGAAATATTTGGAGAATTTTGGACAAAGGAGATGAATAATTGGCTCTTTATGATCATAATTGGGAATTTCGTGCCCGCCTTGATGAATAGTCACTCACCACTAATTATACTCTGGGAGAGACATAATGACTCCTGCACACTGCTATCATCATGGAGTGGATTTTTAATGCAAATTCTGCATCGCTCCCAAAGTCCCATGATCTGATCTGCCTTGTCCACCTGCTCAGAGGTGTCGAGTCGTGATCCTAATGGAATAACTGTGTTTATGCCCAGATGCTCAAGGAAGAGCTCGCCCTCGTGTCCGCCAAATTGGAGCAAGTGAACGTTGAGAAACGAGAGATTCAAAACCATGTTCAGAAGTTGCAGAAGGAACAGAAGTTTTGGCAAGATGAAAGTGACAGAGTTCGTTCCGACTCGGACAAAGTCATTAAGGAACGCGATGGGCTGCGAACTGAGTCCGTACGCTTGAAGCATCGCATTTCATACCTCGAGGAGCAGGTAGTCATTATTTAAATTATGCATGTGCACATGCAACTCAAACAAAAACGTATAATACCTATGCATTCAGGTTGTAGAGTTGAAGAGTTACACCTAAAGCAAAAATTGGTATGCCTTGAGCAATAATTACCTAAACTGCTTATTCGTTACTGAATAGCGGTCCTTCATGTGATTTCTGCTCGTCAAGCTTTGGCGCCATTGGAGCTCAATGTACTACACTTGTCCATAAGGAGTGCGCCAATAAACCCAAATGGCGGGTGTTTGGTCAATATTCATGTGTGACTGTTTTATTTCAGGTCACAGACCTCCTTCACCGTAAGGACATGCTGCACGCTGCCCAGTCCGTCACCGTGTTTCAGAAGGGCAACCAAAAAACCATTGTGGCAGAGCAACCCAAAGCACCCAAAGATAAACAGCGGTCGAGTAGTCCCACACGGCCCCCAAGTGTTGCATCCACCACCCGGTATGTCCATCTTGAAAATCGTAGTTGGTACTTGGTACAAGCTATAAACGAAACAGTAAGTCAATGTTGGTTTTCCCTAGAAACAGCGACAACCGAGCTCTGAAAACTCGTCTTTGGGAAACGTTCCGAAGAGCAACGACGAGTGATTCCCGATCTGTTTGTTCGGTGGACTCGAGGAGACCCAGCACGGAGAACGGCTATTTCCGCAAACGGTCTTCAGAGTCGAAGAAGTCCAAAGTGAAGCCAGAACCTCCCACGAAGCCCATCCGTTTGTCCCTACAAAGAGCTACGAGCACGAACAATGTGTACTCGGGCGGCGGAGAAGTTCCTGAGATGAATCCCGGACTGCGGAGATCCAATTATTCAGAGAACACGCTCCTGCCCGACTGGACTCCTCCGCCGCCGGATGCGGACGTTGCGGACAAGAAGCGGAATGGAAGTGGGAAGCACGGAATTCGACTCTGGCCCTCCCTTCGTCCTGCCAGCAGCATGTCCTACACGATGAGCAACCGAGCGCATCTCGCCAAATTCTAAATTAGCCAAACGTCGTATACGAATCTAATTAATTAGCGATGGCGCAGCTAGCCTGAAATATATTTCGTTTCTCCTCGTTCAGTTCAATGTCCGTCAACTTGATCGGATTATGATATTATCCAAGGAGTAGAAGCAATTTAACTGTAGTACAACTTCGTAGTGCAGGATTCAAAGGGATTTAATGTTCCAATTCTCTCAATATGAATACTCGAGTTTGTTCTCTCTGCTGCGCCGCGGTTTAGCTTGGAACTAGAACTCCATTCGATGTTGCAGGTTACTTAGTAATGTTTAGTGTTCGTTCAATGTTTGGGCTACATCACATCTATTTATTAACTGTCGTGTACTTCAATTTACAACTCCTCCGAATTGTAGTAGACCCGGTAGCTGTTCTCAGTTTTCACTTACGTTTCCGGTAATGCACGCACTAATCAACTTCGTACCTATAGTCATAGAATTCCGAAACTAGCTGGCTAACTTGCCAACTTCCAATTACAAATATACTCAATAAACTCTGAATATCTCCTTAGCCAATCTCTTAATTATTTTAAGGTTTATGCTGTACTGATTATTCACCCGCTTTGTCTACTACTGGCTGAATGAACGTCCACGAATATTACATACCTGTATCTGCAATTTGATTAAATCTTGTCATTGCTGATGGTGATCAGTAACTTCGTAAGGGTTTTACCAAAAACTGTCTCTTAGAAAGAACTGTGAATCCGTCTTGAGTTTGAGTCTGCAAAGTTGAACATGAATTACATCTGTAATTTATCCTATCGGTTCAATATACAAAACCCAAATGAACTCTGTTAAAACTGGGATATTTAATTACGTTATTTCTTGTAAACTTGTAAACCGAAAGCTAAGTAGGAACCATTCAAATCGGAATGGGACATTCTGAGGTCATACGTAGAGGAAACGGACACTTACGGGATCTTCAAAGAAATTCTTGGCATGCGCGCGTCGTCGAAGTGCTATTGCTAAATTGCCAACTGTCACTGGTGAAGCTGGTCACCTCGTACTTGCATATTCAGAGACCTCAGTCAAGTCAGCTCAGATGTCAAAAGGGCAAGCATAGTAAAATATAGTAAAAATGGCTGTAACTTGTTTCGCTCGCTTCTGCAGACCTAACCTAACCTAAAGAATTGTAACTCGTTTTGGACGGTTTTTCTTGCTTACCAAATTACACAGTATCTATTTCTACTAGTTTTCAGTCTGGAAGGAGTCAAGGATCTCAGAAAGACCGAAGTACCAAATTATAAAGAAACTGTTCAACTCTTTTTAAGTTATCTTCGTCCCCCGGGTTTTAGATCATGATGACGATGCGTAGTCTCATATTTAAAAAAAAATCCGTGACTTCGGTACTAGTGACTATGGATTTCGCCCAACTCACCCATCTGCCTATTATCTTACCCTGGCACAAAAATGACTTCCATGACATTCCTTTTTAAGGACTTTGTCATGAAAATCAAATCCGAACCCTCGGAGAGGTTGAAAAAATGATTTTTACCTGTTAAGCACAAAATCCCGAATCTTTCTAGGTTGAATAAGCTGAAAGTACTACAAAGCTTTAGCCCAAAATTTAGCTGCTTGAATTTCTCCAGCTCCAATCTTTTCGACCCTGACAGACAAGTGAAGTGAATCTGGCACTTTTGGGACAATGTCCAGGAACGTTGTCAACGTCAACCCAGTGACCACCGTGATCAGGGGACAATGGGCACTTCCGTTCCAATTTTGTCTGCTCTGCCCGTAGGCTTGTCTCCTTTCACATTTTACCTTCAACCTAAAGCTTCCAGAAATTGAGCATACGGTTTCATTTCAAACCCCAACTTCCAACACAAGGCTATCCATACTAACTTCAGAACACCAATGAGTTCGTCCCAATGAAAGACTCAACATCGTTAGCGTAAGCAGAAAGACGCGAAGTTAAACGATTCAACTGTTAACTGTTTAGTACATTGCTAACTCTGTCCTGTGTAATAATGCCTCAAATTTCAGCTTCAATAACGCAAAAGAAGGATACCTGACCAATCCGTTCCGTCTTTCACAATTTGCATGATAAAATCATATTTGAGATGAATCGTGATCTCATAAAGGGTTGCGACATTCATTTCAATGTAAAGTCAATATTTCTCTTCGCAGTTTCGTGCCATAATACGTATTACATAGAGCTACTTCAACTTATTCCAAAATAATTCTTACGCCAATCTTAGTCAAATTCTCAGTTTGGATCGAAGTATGGAGATGGTACAAGGGACAAATTCAAAACAGATCACTTGAACGCGTCTGTCACAAGTGGAAATACTGCTTCTAGCGTTCTCGTGTACATTAATTACTTTCTTTCATACAGACTTCACTCGAATTAAAAATGTACTTTAGTTTTCATTTTCACACTCAACGTTCTGGATACTAAGAAATATTCGTGCCTCTTTTCAGCTGGGAAAAACTAATTATACAAGCTCAGCTCTAGCATGGACTTAGGATTGCGATTAAGGAATGATTTACTTATTTAATTATTCTGTCACAAGGAGAAGTAGTTTATTACACCACGACTTTTAATACTCTCACCTTCCATCAAAAATTAGCACTTGTTCCAAAACAATGAGACTTGCAAGATTTAGGTTACAATCTAGGTTTACACCTTCCTTATGGCATAACCCTTTAAGTGTCTAATCTCATTCAAATTAGAATTTAGAATGGACGTGCTGAAAGGAATCACGATATACACAATCTCGCTCCCAATTCATTTCTGTTGACCTGAAGATAAACTTTTACTCTTGAAGTGCCTCTAACTCTAAGAAGTACTTACAGATTTGACTTGCGGTGGATCCATATTTACTATTTATTAGCTGAATTTGACCTTTTAATATGCCCTCACTTCTGCCGATTAGGATTGGATAATTGCTCCAGTTAGTGGCAAGGGTCAAGGGCTCCAATTTACATAATTCAATAGCTTTTACCCTGCACTGGTAACGAAATCACTATTGTTGATAAGTTCTTCAACGCAAACATATAATTTCATATAATTTGAACTTGGAACTAAGATTTGCTACCTCATAATCTAAGTTCCAATGTTTTGACTCAAACTCGAGCGGATTCCATCTGGCATGGTAATTTTTTAATAAACTTCATGAAATGCATTAAATCAATGAAGCAGTATCAAATAGCTAGTACATATATAATTTAATTAATCACTTATTTTGTTTAAGAACAAAACAAAATTATTTCACTGTTTCAACTACTTGGAAAAATCCATAAAGGGTGAGCGGCTACATTAATAAGACATTATGATAATTGTGGTTGCACAGCTTCCAAATGTTTTTATCGTAGTTCAATACGACCAAATACTTTAAATTAATCAAAAACATTGAGTTTTTTCCAAAATATTCAAGCCCAAAATACAAAATATAGATTTCAAATTACAGCGCAAGTACAATATTTAAATTACGAACTTTTTTAAAATACAAAATACATATTCTCAAACTACAAATTACAAATCTCCAAAACTAGTCAGTCAGTCAGAATGTGGAATTAAAGAAAGAGATTTGTTGAAAAGATAAACCTTGTGCTTTAATTGTTAAAATTCCAAGTCGAAGTATTCGGACTGTTTCACTGAAAGTAGTGTATTTGTCACAATTTCATCATTTCGATGAGCCAAGAAACATTCATTTGTTTACATAAATTGCGAAAAAAAGTATATTTATCAATTCAAACTAGAGAATAGCAAAGGACTGCGACTAATTCTATTTTGCTGCAAAAGCGGATTCAATTTAACTTTAGATTTACGATCTAATAAATCTCAAACAAATTATTGGTGACTTTGAATTTACTATGTATTATTTATGTTGATGTTTTCGGAGCATATATTTGGCTCACCTCGAGCATTCGCCGCCATACGTATATTATGCAAACGCCGCCGCCGCTCGAAAAAGAAATTCAGTGCACATGGGTCTATTGACGTGATAGATAAATGAAAAAGTGTTTTGGACTACTCATCCAAAAACAACTTTTTGAATTCTTAATTTATAGATTTATTAATTCTAAAACACGTAGCATCTCGGGATTTGTGGGGACCAGTC
>JAQFYU010000444.1:0-22288 GCA_034694905.1 Ceratophysella granulata | reverse complement strand
GAGTATAGATCCTTGACTAATGACCTGATAAAGAGTTCTTAAAATTAAATGACTATTCGAAACTTAGTGCATCTGACTGCACCCCAACCTTCAAAATATGTAAAGGTATGAAATACAGGATGCTCTAAGCATAAAGGACTAGCTGGTTCTTGAATCTGAATCAGTACAAAGTACTGATCAGGATAGACGCACTGATTACAGAGGACTTGCGAGCTGAAAATGTATATTCATACTACATGTAAGCCTGCCATCTCCATTTCCCAGTTGTACGCGAGGATTTAGGCTAAGCTGTCACCACATCAGTTCAGTAATGCGGATCAGCACTGGTGGTTACTATAATATTGTTCTCACCATTAATATTGCGGACCCGAATCCTGATCATCAATTCACTTGCCGACAAACCATCACAGCACATATGAAAATTCTGAATAAGATTACGGGCAGTATCATACAGCTGGTGTTTATTTATTTCAATTTCGCTCATTTTGTTCTCGTGGGTGATATTTTTTATATAACAACCTGTATGAAAGCTAGAGCTCATGAGGTCAGTAGAACCTGAGAAGAAGAACAGCAAGAATCAGATTTTACCAAATAGAATCAGGAGATTTTTGTGCTACATCGAAGGTTTCTGCAAATGCTTTTAATTAGCTCTCCCAACAAATCCGATTGGTACAAATCTTATAATAAGAAGTACGTCAAAGCGGATATGCCATATGCTTTCCTCCAAAGCCCAAATATTCAACTCCATCGTCGCATATTTGCACAGAGCAGCATGTGATTTCTACATTTGAATCACATGATCCTTGGTTGGCGTATTTTGTGCCCGTCAGGTGCTACTCCGTGTCAACAGCTTAAATAGAACATTGCTTAAATATGATACTAAAACTTGTCCACAGTATTAAGGAGATAGTTATCAAATCGGAATCTTGACAAAGAAAAATCAAATATTTTACATCACTGATTCACTGAAAATGCAAAACCAAATTTGTCTAAAATTTAATCAGAATACAGACATTAATGCAACTCACAACCACAATAGAATTTTTTGGCAAATATTTAAAAAAAAATTGCAATCATTTGGCCCGACCAGACTTCGCCCTTCTGGGCATTCGTAAATGTAAATGACCATATAGTAGCACACTGCTGAACTTGGGCGTAACGGTTTATGGACGACCCGATTCTTGAATCTCATCCGGTACAATCAAATCTTCCTTGATCTGGTCGTCTACTAGGTACTGTTCTTGTGTTCAATGGTTTGGTTTCCATGAAATACGCAGGATAGCTAGACAAGCTTCCAATGGTTCGATTCTTTTGCATGGAGCTTATGCTTAGCGTTTTCTCTCCAACGATTGACTGGAACCTATTCTTCATCCCCATCAGTGAATCCACGCCGAGGTCGCTGAAATTTTGATCAATATCCAAAACATCCGTTGTGGGAAGTGACAACGTTTGCTTAAGAATGGCTTCGATGTAGATTTGCATTTTTAATTTGCGCTCATCAAAGAATACGGCTTGTTTAATTTCTTTGACAAGGTACTCGAATTGCTCGTACTTCTTTCCGTCTGCTTTTTCTGTCATGATCTCGTCCATGTATCGACCCTGGATAAAGCTACTTTTCACGAGATCCCAATCCCCAATTTCAGACACTCCAATTTGGGATTCATGAGATATCATGATTTTTTCCAATGCAGCAATTCCTTGGGAAGCAGTGCCCATCCGCATTCCACTCAATACTTTTGTCGTGTTCGCGATATGTGCCCCGGCGCCTATATCACTCCATCCACCTATATTCAAATCAAATTTCGGATGCATCTGTAGCTATGTATTTTTTTCCGAAGTGGAATTTTTATTTCATGCGTATCATACGTCGCAAAACGAATCCTTCGACGAATAAGGATATGCACTTCAAAACGTGTCTATAATAATCGACAAGACCTATCGCCTAAACCGTTGTTCTCAGCGGTTGTTCTAGGAAATTTTGTGCGAGTAGACCAAACCAAATCAGTCGTTTTAGCATTTCCGTTCAACATTCCTAACTGGAGTTACTCATTCTATTTAGTGTTCTAGTTTAGCTTTCCAGTGTCTTTCTGGGCTCTAGTCTTGCTTTTAAGGATTCGAAATCTAATACTTTTTCTTCAGAAACTTTTAAACTGGGTCGGAATTCAGCAAAGGCATGACTCTTCCATTTGTCAAAATGACTTTCAAGTTTTCTATTGAGGGACAATTGATATTTCAAACCTTCTCCTATATTTGGGTTCTCTAATATCACGAGAGTTTGTATATTGCATGTATTTACGAGTGGAAGAATAGCTTCTACCACTAAGTTTTCGATTGCTATTGTGAACCTATTTTTGCACCGCCTTGGAGTACTTCTCGCCCAGCGGCCATGAATTTTTTGAGTAGAGCTGCTGCAGGGACGACAACAAACTCGGCAACTTTGTGGTCCTCCATCTAGCTTAGTTCCTTCAGTCTGAATTTATTTGTGAAAATTAATTCAGTTATTGGCGAATGAAATTGTCTTCCAAGGAGTGGATGAAGCATTGGATTTAGTTCGTCTTCTTTGTCTGAATCGTCGGATATCCAGTATTTCTGTCTCTGAAACGGATACGTTGGCAGAAATAACGATTTCTGACGAACGCCGTACTCGAAGTCCAGCCGAAATCAACGACACGTAAAGCTTATTTATTGCCGTGTAGAATGAAGCAGTTGGCTCTTTGTTTCTCCGTTGTGAAGGGCAGAAAACTCCTTCGTTTAAAGAATCTTCTCTACTTGCCATTGTCAGACTCACAAGAATTGGTTGTGATCCAATTTCTACCAAAACCTTGAATTTCGCACAGACAACTTTGATAGCTTCCGAGAATCTGACTGTGTCTCTCAAATGACGCTGCCAAAATTCAGTTCCAAACTCCCTTGGCTCTATTGATTTGGCAAGAGTTGCCGACACGTACGAGCAGATTGGTTGACCAATTTTAACATTCTCTACAAGCTTGCCAAATTCCTAAAGAACAGGGTCCATGGCTTGTGAATGGAAGGCATGAGAGGCATGAATACTGACGTATTTGATTCCATTGTTCATGCAGAAGTCTTGAAGTTGTTTCACACAATTCGAGGTTCCAGAGACGACGACTTCTTCGGAGGAATTGATTGCCGCGATGTCAATGTACATGTCGAGTTCATCCTTGTGAGCTTTTGTGAATATTTTGATGAGTGTTACTACATCTTCTGTGTCGCTCGCACAGACAGCTAACATACTTCCGGCAGGAAGATCATTTACAAGTTTGCTCCTCGTAATAACAATTTTCATGGCATCTTCCAATGTCAAAAGGTTGGCACAAACAGCAGCAGCGAATTCACCCACGCTGTGACCCAAGACACAGTCAGGTTTAATTCCGAAATGACTCCATAGTTGAAAGAGACAGTACTCGATACAAAAGATGGAAGGCTGACAATAAAGCGTTTGATTTAAGAGTTCGTCGTTCTTGAGGATCACACTTTGCAGTGATTCGGGCAGGTTCTTCTGGAATATGGCGTAGCATCTGTCCATAGCGTAGTGGAATGCTGGAAATACTTCGTAAAGTCCTTTGGTCATGCCTGTGTATTGAGAACCTTGTCCAGTGAACAGGAATGTGACCTTCGATTTGAGTGTTGAAGCTTTGCCTTGAGTTACGTTCTGTTTTTCAAGTCGGGATAACAATTGACTTGTGTCTGATGCTACAATAGCTAGTCGATGTTGGAGTTGAGCTCTACTTGTGTTTGCGCCGTAAGCAATGTCGACAAGTGAAATGTTTGCATTGGATTTAAAAACCCAATATATTTTTTCGTAAGATCTGAAAGTGCTTCTTCCGACTTCCGACGCCAAAATCGTGAATATTTCTGTGGTTTTGGAATCATCGTTCACACTTCGCAACCGTTTCGGTGGTTGTTGGACAATTGCGTGGGCGTTGGTGGCGCACTCATGCTGAAAGAACTGATGGCAGCAATTTTGGTTTGATGAGTCCAAGGCGTGAGTTCCATCGGGATTTTGGCTGGAATACAATCAAGGTTGATTCTGGGATTCAAAGTTTTTAAGTTGAGATGCGGTGGAATTGCTTCGTTCTGAATGCAGAGAATCACTTTGATTAAGCTAGCAATTAAAGCAGCAGCTTCACAGTGTACAATATTGGTCTTCACAGATCCAACTAATAAGGGCTGTGTTCGACCTTCGGAATGGGCTAGACCAACAGCATACATCTCAAGTGGATCGAACAATACATGTTCCATGGCAATAAACATACCTAGGAATATTGATGGCAGTTGATGGCAGCATTTGTTTTTGAATATCGAAGTACCGACTACAGTTCGAGTTCCATGTGCTTCGACATAGCTGATTTCAGCCGGATGTATTTCAGCCCGTTTCAGCGCTGCTCGATATACCATTTCCTGAGCCTTTTCGTTCGGTGTTCCAAAGCTTGTTCCACACCCATCACTGTAGATTGCAGTTCCTTTGAAAGGAGCCAGGATATTGTCTCCATGTCGTCGTGCATCGGCGTACCGCTTCAAGGCAACGACGCCGCAGGTTTCAGCCCTGGAGAAAACAGTTCCGTATAGCGATTATGCAAACCTTGAATCTCTAAGCCTTCAAGATGAGTCAAAGATTATAGGAAAGAAAATTACTCAAGACTCGCCGAGTGATGTAGTTGTACTATTCACCTTTGACCTTTACCAATACAATACGAGTGAACTGTTTTTGTTGATATATTTGAAGCGAAAGATGTGGAACTCGTCTTTCTAATATATTGGTTGGTGTGAAACAAGTTAAACGTTTAAAATGTCAACTCGTATTTTATTTAATTATTCGTACCTGACAAATCCATCTGCGCTTTCATCGAAAGTTTTGCAGCAGTTGTAGTCCTTTGAGAGACCCACGCCGTTCGTGTTCTTGGATGCAGCTTTTCCAGAAAACGGATTAAAAGCAGCAAAATCAGATTGATCCCGCTCACCAGGACCAACGATGTTTCACCGTTATGAAGACTTTCTCAAGCCAAATGCAATCCAGTGAGGGACGATCAACATCCAGATTCCACAGCCAAGGCTGGACCGTTGAGACCCAAACAGAATGAAATCCTGGAAGCAGTGGCGCTGTACTTGTTACCAAGAAAAACATGCAGAAAGTCCGTGGTTCGCTTAGAATCCATGTTGATCCTTTCGTAGTTCAGTTGCCAAATCCCTACGTAGACACCCGTGTCAGAATCACGAAGTGTCCCAGCATTTTCCAAACATTCAGTCACTTCAAGTAAAAGTCTTTATGCAGATCCATTAGCGCAGCTTCACGAGGACTGATTCCAAAGAACTTTGAGTCAAATTCATCGACGGGATAATTCAAAAATTCAGCCTGCATTTCGCGGGCCTCCTATGGCCCAGTAAATGGGCGAACTGACGGGAATTTTCCAATAGCTTCCTTTCAATAGCTTCCAATAGCTCATGCCCACCACCGCAATCCCTTCTTCCTTGACTACCGCACGACAGGAACAGCACCCTTTTCCGCCAATAATTTGGGCATTTCCACTCGGTTCCATCACGTCCGATTTCGATTGATTGAGTTGTTATGTGCAGTCGATATTTGGTTTTACGTATAAGACTTGAGAAATGAACAAGATATCAATAATAATCACCGAAACACTCGAATTCAAAATTCTGGGAAAGGACCGAGGAGCATCTGCTATTTATATGATACACATATAGTGCACGAAAATCTTTACCTTGAGATCACATATGTCCAATTATATACAATTATTATGTGGTTGATCAGTTATGAAGTTTATTATGCTTCCTAAAATTATTGTGTCAATCATCTCGGTTCTCCTTTTCTTCTTCGTTTTTGTGGCCGTTCGATTTTGACGTTGTCGTTGTGAAGGCGTTTGTACTGTGGTGGAGGAGACGGCTTCTATGTCATCATCATTATTATCCTAACATCTAATATTCACCTAGTACGCAGTAGTAGTACCGTACATCGAGGTTCGAGTTAGTAGTATTTCTTTCAAAACGCTACTACAGCCGAAGTCTGACGCAGTTCGAATTCAGAACACCCGTCCGCACACTGTTATGTACAATGCCGTAGCGTGATATTTCCGGGTCGGGCGTCACAACGCGTCCGGGCCATAAGAAAGTACATACTCGTGAGTAACAACCCAATGCTCAACCCTGGATCTAAAAAAATAAATAGTTGCAACAAACGCGCAAAATTCATTATATAATACTCGTTCAAAAAAGTAAATTCTGCACTGGAAAATAAAGTTAATAGAATGCCATTTGCCCCCGTTTGCCATTTGGTACTATGTGAAAGAAACTCGTTGATTATTCCGGTTTCCAGATTCAAAATCGACTATTCAGATGAAGCAGAATTCACTCATTGAATTCAATGGATATTGGATATGGATTTTTCTGGAATTGATTGCACAATTATTGGCCTAAGACTGAAATTGAGGACTTTTCACATCTTAATAATTTGGGGAATAACAGATGGTTTTCACAATATGATTCATCGATATGATCTGGTTCTAATTAGGCTGGACTTAGAGCCATTACGAGATGTCGAGACGCTTGATTAAAGCTGAAAAGTTAGGATGGCACAAGTCCAGTTACACAACACGAGCCCAAAAAAGGTGGTGCAGAGTTTTCTGTGGATTGACATGTATGTATGGTGTCGTAAAAGAAGGCTATATAAATCTTCCCACACACTTTATCGAATAAACAGATCATGCAGTTCGGGTCGATTATTGGGAAGAATTGGCGTCATGAATTGTAACCAGGTCACTATGTGTTCATCCTGGTGATTTCTGTACGGAACTTGGGAACTGAAATACAATATGACGTACGTACGTTCATGCAGTTTGATGCAATAGTCTGGAATTCAAATTATTATAGAAAGCGTATTGTGCGCGAGCTGCTATATTACGACATGTGTTAGATATTCAGCTATATATATATATAGCTATATATGTTAGATAAATTAACTCAAACAAAATTGCAAGCAGTATAAATCAAGTTGAAATAAATATGTATTTTTTTATCAACGTATTTAATAAGGCAGGGTCGTAGCGTCAAAATACCGGCCCTGGTCCAAAATCGATATCCGGCCCCTTAGTATATAGATAAATTCTAGGAACAGTATTGTCAAAATAGCAGAGATTGGAATACTCTGAGGTTTTGAATATCAATTCCATAAAGTTCTTTCGGTTGCATGATACGCTAATATTCACTCCTTCAAATGATTGCAAACTTATGTTGGCTCTCTAGGTGATAACCATTATTTCGCTGAATGAAGCGCCATCGAATAAATTTTTGATTTGCCCAAACAAACTCTTTCAAATAAATTCTAATTAACTAATCCCTTCCCACGTGAAAGTACAACTAAAAATATACTACTTGTTTAGTTGTTTCATACCGAATTTTGATTAACATATTACTTAAAGATAAAGATACCACTGAATAGTTTGTAGGGACGGAAATAAAACGTTTGTGAATGCAGTGGATTGAAGTTAGATGAAACTGTTGAATAGTTTTTACCTTATTATATATATCCATTCTTCAGAATATTTTTTATAATTTATTTTTACTTTTAATACAGTAATACATTACCTTGGGATTTTTTGCAGTTTTCGTTCTATTTAAATTACATTTTCTAAGTTAATATCGTACATAATTAACTGGAACAGTGTATCTTCTTTATTACATCAGAAGGAAAATTCAAACTCAATTGTCGCTTCAATGTTCACTACCACTTCCGATGAAGCCACTAGGATCTTAAAATCCCCCCTCCCCCTGCGAATCAACGACCATATATTTTTATGAATTTGGACTAAATGTGAAGCTTTACCGTTTATCAATTTCCTAAGATTCTTTGGAAGTGAGCTTCTAGCTGGCGCTTTACTACTATCTCTGGAGAGGTGACGAGAGTTTCGACATGTGGAAGGTTTTTTAACATTTTTAGACTGAAGGATGACACGTTCATTTTATCCATATCTCGTAACAATCCGGGAAGTGAATAGACTTCTGACTGATTGTTCGTATCCTGATACAACGATTTAAATGGACGCAGTAGCGCCTCATCATGTTCTTCAAATACGGTGTTCTTCCATTCTTGAAACGGAACAAATTCACAAGTCACTCCGTATTCCTGTACTCCTGCTTTTAGTATGTCATTAGAGAGCGTTGATTTGACTGTCAAATTGTAGATTCCTCGATCGGCTGAATCACTCAAAAAAAGTTGTGTTGCAACTTTTGCTGCCGAATCCACAGCTATAATTGGAATTCCGTTAAGTTGGTCAGAGGGGATCATTCGGACTCGTATGGAAGCCAGAATTATTGACCAAACGTGATTGTAACCGTTTGGCATGTATCCAGTTTCACTATTGCCGAAGATTACCGGGAAACGAATTGTAGTTACAGGCATTCCCCTTTCAGTTGCTTCACGAACGAGTTTTTCGCCTACAAATTTTGAGAGCAAATATCCCCAGTTAAGGCTGCTACCCGTATCTTCTTTATGCGGATATTCTTCATCAAGACTTCCTGTGTCCGTGATTTTGGTGACTGCAAATAAAGTGGATGCGAAGAGAAGGGACTTGGTCTTGTGACTGATTGCGAATTTGAGAATATTCACCAAGCCGTGGACATTATGTGTTCGCATGTCGTGTCGGCTCCCATCGCTATACTTGTCCACGTGGTTCACCTTGGCCGCCATGTGAATGATCCCATCTATGCTTCTAGCCAGAGCTTCATATAGTTCATTACCGATGCCAAAACGGTATTTGGTGATATCTCCAGCGACAACTTTCACGCGTTTCAATATATCAATTGATATTCTATATCGATCCAGTGCTTTCTTCAATCTATCTTGAGCTTCTGCATCGGAGTTAGCTCTGATCAGACAATAAACGGTCAACTTCTGTGGAGAGCTCAAAAGTTCAGGAATAAAATTAATTCCTAAGTGCCCTGTGGCTCCAGTTAGAAGTATATTTCTGCATTTGGATGGTATGGTTTCAGGAACATCATTTGGACAAATTTCAAACGATAAAATCGCATCTTCGTTGATCAGTTCTTCTACTGGTCTTGTGCTTAAGGGTTCGTTTTCCATGAGATATGCTAAATGATTGGAAATGCTTCGAATGGACCGATTCTCCTGCATTGAACTTAAGCTCAGTGTTTTTTCTCCAAGGAAAGACTGAAGTCTGTTCTTCATCTCCATGCCCATGAGTGAATCCACTCCAAGGTCACTAAAATTTTGATCAAGGTCTATTACGTCTGCAGCTGGCAAGGACAACGTTTGCTTAAGAAGGACTTCGATGTAGCTTTGAATTTTTTGCTGCCTATCTTCTGAGCTCACTGCTCGCTTGATTTCGTTTATGTGGTAGTCGAATTGGTCCAACTTGTTCTGTTTCCCTATCTCCGGCATTATTTCGTCCATGTATCGACCTTGTCCAAACATACTTTTCACAAGGTTTGAATCTGCGACTTCAGAAACTCCGATTTGAGTGTCTTGTAATGTCATAATTTTTTCAAGCGCTGCAATTCCTTGAGAGGGAGTAAAAATCCGGAGGCCGCTGACGGCATCCGTGGTAAGTCCTAGTGTGGCCGCTGCTCCGATATCACTCCATCCACCTGTGAAAGTTGACAAAATACTCTAAGTATATGGTTTCTTAATCCATTTAGTGCATCGAAAATGGAAAATTCAATTATGTATACCAAAATTTATAGTTTTTCCCGCAAGTCCCATTGATACTCGATAGTGAGCCAACGAGTCCAGAAATCGATTAGCGGCAGCATGATTGCACTGACCGACCATACCAACCAAACCAGAGATTGATGAAAACATAACAAAAAATTCTATTTGGTAGTCGAGTGTGAGTTGATGCAGATACCAACCTCCGTACACTTTCGGTCGCAGAGTTTTCTCAAAGTTTTCCACGGTCTGCTTACCCACACTAGCATCTGAGATGACACCTGCTGCATGGAATATGCCTCGAAGTGGAGGTAAACCTAAGGACTTCACCATCTCCAGCATTCGCTGGCAATTAGTGTACTCAGCAATATCAGCCTGAAAAACGATTATGCTGCTGTCTTGACGATTCCAGTCATCAATTAAAATTTGTGTCTTTTCTGCGGGTGGATTTCTTCCTACTAAAACGACGGTTTTAGCTGCAATTAATTGCATCCACTTCGTAACTTCGATTCCGATTCCTCCGAGACCTCCAGTAATCAAGTAGGTGCTCTTGTCGTTAAATATGTGGTGCTTATAGTCAATCCGACCAGTGTCCACAATTGCTCGGCGTGGGATTTCAATGACGATTTTACCAATATGTTTCGCTTTTTGAAAGTAGTAGAAGGCATCTCGTACTTTGGAAATTTTATAACTTACATATGGCAGTGCTTTAAACTTTCCGCTATACATATGTTCCTCAATGATGGACGTCAGCTTTTCCCAAACCCCTTTTCGAGTCGTATCTTTGTCTTGGTTGGGTTCTTTTACATTGAAATCGATAATACTATATTTCACGTCAGGCCTTAAAATTTTAACTTCTTCTGGCCGCCAAATGTTAAGTTTTGCAATCTCAACGAAACGTGCACCACTACTGCAGATCCCCAGAGAAGTTTCCTTGAAATTTGGACCCGTGAGTGAGTTGAGGACGACAGTTACGCCAAGACCATTCGTGTCTCTTGCTATTTCTTCTCCAAAACTCGTGTTTCTGGAATGGTAAACGTACTTGATTCCAATGTTCTTTAAGTACGCTCTCTTCCTTCTACTCCCCGCTGTTGCAAATATCTCACATCCAACAGATTGTGCAACTTGAATGGCTGCTAGTCCCACTCCACCAGTGGCAATGTGGATAAGAACCCTGTCTTCTGGAGTGATTTTTGCTGCATCAATGAATGACAACAGGACCGTCAGAAATGCAATCGGAATGGTAGACGCTTCAGAGAACGTCATGTTCTTCGGCATTCTCATCAATGTATTTTGGGAAACCTGGCAGTGAGTTCCCAAGCCACCGGTCGTTGCTAATTCAAGTGCACAGCCAAATATTTCATCACCCACTTGGAAGCGGGTGACTTTGGGACCACACATAACTACAACCTGTAGAACAAATCAAAGTAAGCGTTTATGAATATAATAGTATAATGATAATAATAGATAAACTAGTAGCCGCACTGCAAGCCCTAGCGGGACAGCTCCCGCATCACGAAAACTCATAATAGCGATAGTTCATAGCTGAAAATTCATAGCATGTTTGGTATGCCCTTGCACAGAATAATTGATTTCTTCCTGAACCAAGTATGAAAAATGGTTGGTCGACTACATTGACTTATATACGGTATGTATGATCCCCCTGGCCTTATATTTTGGTAAATAATATAATGCATATGTTGCCATCTGAAGCACACAATAAGAGCTAACCGAATTAGAGCTAACGCTAAAAAGGCTAAGCAATAAAGGCTAAAAAATATGAGGTACACTGTTAAAAGAGCTAACTCATAATAAGAGCAAAATGAATAAGGGCTAAAATAACAAGAGCTTAGGCGTAATAAGGGCTAACACTAAATTAGAGCCAAAACACCATTTAGATTAGTTTAACTAGATACTGAATCATGTTTGGCGCATATTCAAAATAACAGATTAACACAACTACACTAAATAATGAACGGCTTCCGCTATCTTAAATTCATATGAAATACACGTCACAAACTTATAACAGAACGTGACAACGGTAACTTGTTAATCTCACTCTAGCTCTAATGGCATGTAAGGGTTGCCATCACTGCTTGAATACGTACTTCTTAAGTAGACGTATCGCCGTGTTACGGATTTGGGCTTTTAAATTTATCGTTCCAATCTGGTTTCCTTTTTTTGTTCGTGTAGCGTTGCCTAGGCAAATCTCGATTCGCCAAGTCACGTTCGGCAATTAGAATCAGAACTTCAAAATATGTTTTGAATGAAAATTTTAAACCTGAAACAAAACAACAGTTTTGAATAATTTCGAAGGTTGTTTACATACTTGACATCACTTCGGATTTGTGGGCGAGATGAAGACAGGAAATTTCCTAGCCTATTGTCCGCTTACAGTCGTCGTGAGTTTAGTTAGAACTTGTGAAGTGTGTAGTGCGTTTTGATCTACGACAGAAAGACTATTGGAGGTTGAAGTCAATCGAAGGACCTAAGTGTTATACACCCATGGTATCCACCATCAACATAGCTACATGGTAAACACTCATTTTAATCACCTATGTGGTATCTACCAACGACAAGAGGTACATACACCCAAGGTGTATACCCATAGTATTCACCAATGGCATAAAATTAAGGTGTATGACGGTTATTTAACGAACTTTAACGCGGCGCAAAGTCGGGTGGAATCTTCACCAAAATCGATTTTTTGGAAGCGTTAAAGGGTTAAAATGGAATACTAGACGAGTGCCTTAATTCGCAAAAAGGACTATGTTAAAAGATGTTAAAAATTCAGGGTTGCAAGTTCTCTTCTTCTTATCTAAATAAAATTAGCCGGAAACTGTTCAAACACCCCTCGTATATCTGCACCGTGCTGCATTGAATTATACACAAGTATTTGTAGATCTGCGACTTTTTGGTCCTTCACGTTTTTGTCGTAGGATTCACAATTTAGGCGGTAGCCCTGGTAGAACAACTTAGACCCGTTTGGAAATGCATATACCTTCGTAGAAAGTTCCCTTGCGATTTTTCAAATCCGTGTGACTTTACCACTTCGGTTAAAAACAAAATATTAGCACCGATAATGCTGTATCTCGTGTATTGCGATGGGGAAACAGTATTTTTTGGGCTCCTCGAATTCAACGAAGTATAAAAAATGATAGCTGATTGTTTGATTTTAATTTATTACATTCTTGCCGCAACCAAACTGGAAATTTTGTACGTTGCGCCATGGCCCTGCCAAGGGTTATCTCGGCCCGAGCTAGAGATAAATTCATTCAAAATAAAAGATCTCCGAAAAAATTTGAAATTAAAAGATCTGCGAAAAAATTTGCGCGAACTCTCGGGCGCAAGAAATTTTTTCGTTTTTGAAGAATGAATGTAATATAGGAGAATACTTTAAACCAAATTATTTTGCATAACATAATTTCGGCATTTTCGCGAATTACAAACGCGTTTTTGCTAATACAATTTTCACTGAGAAGATTTAAATTGGTTCTTGTCCTCATTAAATAGCTTTGCGTTTCAGGATAGTTGTGCTAATTGAATGGCTACTCATAAAGGACTATAACTACATAGCAGGTCAACAAGTAGAGAGCCGAAGGTAAATACATGGCAAATACAAATGTTAATATGAAATATGTAAAGCTTTGAATATAAAGCGATGAAACCGGGATATTTCTTTTATTTGTAATTTCCTATTGTAGAGCCACGGTTTACATGTCTGTATCTTCATCCCGAGGATAAGTTAATATATTAGTTATACGAACAAAAAATTATGCTCAATATCTGTGAAAAAAGTTCAACTATTTCTTTGTGAATTCGCCAAATAGGTGAAAATTCAATAGATCGACTGAATGTTCCTGTTGGTAGCGGATACATTGAAATCTCAATAATTTTGGTGAATTGAAGTTTGGGGATTTCAAATATTTGGCAAACATTTCTATTTTTTATTTGATCAAGTACATGCTTCCTATCCCTATAATAGGCGTGTACCAGTTTTGGGGTATTTAAGATGCCCATTTTAGGCTACGATATGCGATCAGTTTAAACATACATAGTTACTTCGATGCAGTTGTATGTTTCGGCAGATTAAACATTGGATAGATTATTCAAATCTCGATTGATTGTCAATGCGACTAGCGTATTTCAGGTGCATCTCCCAAGCGTATATAGACAACAAAAGGTGAACATACAATGCGAAATGACGTTCACAAAAACTTGCTAATTTTACAAAAATATCGGCCGAGATCAACAGAATTACTCAAATCAAATGCTCTAATCTCTGCCCGTGTGCCCCTTGGTGGGCCTGTATCTGGAATCGCTTTAAATTTAAAGAGGTGATATTTTACCCGAAACGAAAGATTTTATTTTTAGACATTTTCCCTTTTCTGTGTCAATTCGCAATTCGTCTCAAGTCTCAAGTGTCAATGCTTGCTTGCTCACACTTAACATTAACAGAGACATAAGCAGGAAATTTTGAAGTAACTTCAGGTGACGTACTTTATGGATGTTCGGGATTGGGTTTTGGTAATTCTATATTTAATTTTTTCGTATAATTTGATAAACTTCTTTGTGTGCCCATTCGGTCCAATAACGGCTTGGCCCTGCGTTGCGCGTAAACTTTGTTATAACATCGAAGCAAAGACTCATACTTCCAAACAAAAATTCTTGCGCTTCACGCATAATGGCTATTCACCGGCTACTTCTTGAGATAGCAAAAGATGTTGAGAAGGATTTTTGATTTTAAAAGATTACCGACTAGCGACTACCCAAAAAGTCGTAAATAGGGGGAATTTGTTCAGATTACTTCGGCGTTTTAATGTTGCACCTTTTATTACAAAGTTTATGGACACTGTTTTGCTTCTTAAAATATGATCGAGAATACAGTCTGTAGTAGAGCGATAAGCTCTACTCTACCTTCAGAACCCACGATCCTCAAGAGGCAGCATAGCTATGTGGTAGTGGGCCTGCCCAAGCCTTACTTTTTGCCTTATTGTAAGATGCCGGGAGGAAATTACAGAGCAGCGGTCAAGTTCCTTATCGCCTCCAGCCTTTTTCCTTTCGACTTCTAATCAACTTCCCTATCCAAGTTTGTAACCTAGCAACTAAGCATTCATTCCATTCATTCCCTGATACCCTGTAATCTAGCAATTAAGCCTTGGTCTCAAATTATCGGTCGACATTCCAGTCCATGTCTCGACACCTTTCCTTTCCATGTCCCTTGCTCGAGTTGATTTGATTTAAGACTGCGGAGCCAGTGTCGAGCCTGAAGTCCAGTCTCACCGGAGGGAAGAGCTGTAGTAGAGCGACAAGCTCTACTCTACCTTCAGTACCCAAGATCCTAAGAAGAGGCAGCATAGCTGTGTGGTAGTGGGCCTGCCCAAGCCTTACTTTTTGCCTTATTATAAGTCACAAAAAGGAAAGGAGCTCAACATAAATATAAAAAGTCCCTTGCGCTTCGCATAAATTTTCAGGCTTGTTTTCCTTACCCCAACCGAAGTTTTTTACTTTTTGGTGCAGAGATTGTTATTTATCAAATATTGCATATCTCGATCAAAAAATATCTATTCTTGTTCTTCTTCTGAACAAGATTCTTCTTCCACGTAACTAAATTTTAGAATCGTAAATCTCAGCTGGGATTTATATCAAAATTTTCCAGTTGGTGTCCAGATGTTTTGATTACCAGCACTATTTTCGGTCACTCAGAAGAACTGGATGTTTGCGTATTGTTATTGGTAGCAAAGTTTTAATCACAATTTCAGCTTTGTGCTTAAGAACGACAAATCTTCTGCTGTTGGAATTCGTTATAAAAAAATTTCCGGTCTCTTGGCGCTGTAGATTTCGATTTTTAATTTCTAAAAGCATTGCCCAAGATTATAACAATGCATAGGGACCGGCTAAGACTGGCTACTTTCACTAAGACCGGCCCTGGATAGAATAGTAATTTCATTTCTGACCATCGGAAATTTGCTATTTTGCCCTTATTGTTTAGATTCACGTCCATTTTAAATGGAGAAAATTCGTACCTTTTTCAAAATTGCTTGGGTTCTGGGGAGTGTTCACTGTTTATTTAGCTCGGTTTCACTTGATTGTTTCAATCTCAACATATTCGTGTATATGGTAACCAATTGGTGAATTCAGTGTTTGGGCTCTGGTTGCTGTCAGTCCTGTTTTTTACTCAAACCCGTTATATAGCCACGTCTGAGTTCTCAACCTGCGATCTTCTTTCTCAGTTTTCAGTTTTTCAACGTTTTAAGCTTCAGTATCTCGCGAGGTCGTAGGGTAAGCTTTACGGATGCTAGAATCACGATAGCTAACTAACCAGTGAGCCATGCGAATACATTGGGATGCACATATCCAGGGGTTACATACTTTGAATTCTCCTACGAACGACTCAATGGCGGTAAACTCAAAATAACTTTAATCCTTATTCTGCGTGCCAAGAATTAGAAACCAACGTACCCCAGCAAGATCCAATCCCACCGAGTTTGCTCCATCGCCTTCTGGAAGAGTGAAGTTATCCGGCTTCATCACCGTGAAAAGATCTCTAAAATTGAGAGAGCAAGCTCGTACTTCAATTTCCACAAAATCGCCTTTAGGGTCAGCTTGCGAAGCTGGTCGAAAGTCTATATCACTGAAGGCTCCACTACTGGGATTTTGAAAACTGAATCTGTCCGTGTTTGGGAGTTGGATTGGTAGTGTGGATTTATCCATATAGTTTAACCGAAGTACGAATGTTCTGTTTTGACGGAAGGCGACTAATAGTTCGTCATCAGCGTTCCAAAGCTCAGCAAATACGTGATGTGTCTCGTCGAAAGATAGATTGGGGTCAAGATCGATCAGAGTTATCCTTGATCTATTGTTCTCATTGTTGAAAACCTTCATCATGCCCCAGGCAGTTGCTCCGTTTGGGTCTCCAGGAGCCGTGTCGCCAATACTGTAAACCCCTCGGGTGATGACAACAATTTTGGGACGTACTTGGTAGCTTTCAATGGTAGCTTCGTAGGCCTTGAGAAAGTTTAGTAAGGACGAAACAAGTTGATTTTGTATTTCCACTATATTCTGGGATTTAAACTCTGTGTAGCAGAATATTATTCCTTCCATTTCGTTCGCTTCTTTCTCTAGTACACTTGAATAGTACTCGAATGTTGTTTCTGAACCATGTATTATACCTCGATTGAATTTTCGTAAATTATCTGCTACAGAACAGCAAATTTTACTGGAATCTTGGACAACTAGCCAATTCTTCGCCACTGATCCAACTGTAAGTATTTCTAATTTAGCTCGTGATCCATTTATTGCCGAAACTACTCCAGCGTAAACTCCTGGTACGGTAGAAATGCTGTGGAACTCAAGTTTTTCCAAGCTGTTTTGCCATTGCACCATGTTCAACAGAGGTGTTAGTTGTCCCTTGAGTCTGAAATCGCTAAATCGCCACCATCCGTCCAGCATTCCAAACACAAATAGATGTCCTGTCTTAGCCTCAAATAACTCTCCAAGAATAAGGGCACCACCGGTCCTCAGAACTGCTTTCAGATTCATTAGAGACTCGAGTACATTGACAGTCGCGTGTACTACATCAACTCCTATAACAATATCGAATTCCCCGGGTGAAAAGCCTTGCGACAGGGGATCCTTCTCGATATCAAACAGGCGATATAAAAGTTCCGTTCTTTGCCCCATTCTCTTCTTGGCCTGAGTCAAAAACATGGAAGATGTGTCGGTGAACGTATACTGGAACGGAATGCTGAGACGACTTAGAGCAGCAATGCAGAGCTCTGTAGTGCTTCCCGAGCCAGCACCAACTTCCAAAATTCTTAAAACACCGCCCTTTGCCATAGAATCATGAAGTTCTACAATACATTCTTCAAAACAAGCTTCTACGAGAATGTTCAAATGCTTGTAAGAAATCATCTTTGCGTAAATAAACTCTGCTCCGTATTCCGTCTCCGTTTCATTTTCAGGGAATAAATAGGCAAGGGGTGTTAGCTTCCCTTGAAGTATTTGGGGTAAGCAAATTCGGAATCGATCTAGAAAGTACATGTCCTCAACAATATATGGTATCTCACTTTGTATGCGGAGTCGAATTTTCTGAATTGCGTCTTCGCATTCGGAAACTTTGGGAATGATCTTTATAATTCTGAACATTCCGGGTTCAACGTATTCCAGGTATCCTCTACTTTCCAGTTCATTCATATAAACTCCAACTAGACCTTCCGGTAGTGATTTCGGAAGCAAATTTAGCCAATCAGAGTGACAGATGTGCTTTCTTGGTGACCTCCATGTCCAGTTGCATACCTGGATGCAGATCAAAAAGCTGTGAAAGACGTAGTTGTTCAAAATTTCCGCACACTCGTACAGTTTTTCTCGATGAATGTTCCATTGTAGATCTTTGTTGGCTTTCTCTCCAAGTGAGCTTATAGTTGGCGTCAATTTTGATATATCTACCCGCAGATCCATCTTGCCCAACGTCTGACGCCAATTTTCAGTCAAGAAATCTGGTACTTCAAGAGAATCCGCTCGAATTGCACGTGAAACTGTAATAACGGTTGTCTTGAGTAGATCCAACCCTTCCATTACTGCCACATATTCTCCATTTGAATTGTGCAGGGTAACTAGTCCAACGTCTCCGCAACTGTGAGCAAACAATCTTGGTGACAAGGATCCACTGAACCACGTAAATTTCCGAATGCCAATGGGCAGAAAAAGTTCATTAGTAGTTCTGGCGGCTCTGGCAGATGTTTCAGAAATATATTCTCGAAACCCACAAGCCTGAATCATAGCATCCAGCACAATTGGATGACAGATATAATCTTCAGCGTTTTCCGGCAAATAGATTTCAGCTAGAATCTCTGTTGAGCTAACCCAAGCTGAAGTGATACTTTGGAATTTGGGTCCAAATTGAATCCCAATATTAGCTAGCGTTTCGTAGCTGGTTTCTAGTGTTTTCTTGTGTTCCAATCGTGCTATTAACAACTCTAGGTCCAACACCTTCTCTTCGGGTATTTTGCAACTTGGTCGGAATTCGGCGGAAGCATGACACTTCCATTTGTCGAAGTGATTTTCAAGTTTTCGATTCAGTGACAATTGATATTTCAAACCACCTTCCGAGCTTTGCATGTCTGACTTCACCACAGTTTGAATATTGCATTTGTTTGCGAGTGGAAGAATGGCGTCCACAGTAAAATTTTCGATTGTGATTGCAACTTTGTTTCGAATACCACCCTGCAGGACCTCTCGTCCTGCGGCCAGAAAGGTTTCCAGTAAAGCCGCAGCTGGAATCACGACGTGCTCAGCTACTTTGTGATCTTCGATGTAGCTTAACTCTCTCAGACGGAACATTTGATGGAATATTAAATCTGTAAGTGGCGAATGGAATTGTTTCCCAAGCAGTGGATGAAGTTCTGGATTGAGATCAGATTCCTCCTCAGCATCGTCTGATATCCAATATTTCTGTCTTTGGAAGGGATAATTTGGAAGAGTCACACATTTTTGACGTATCCCGTACACGGATGTCCAGTCAAAGTCAACGCCAGATACGTATAGCCTTTTCATTGCAGTATAGAATGAAGCAGTAGGCTCTTCGTTTCTTCGCTGTGAAGGACAGAACAGACCTGTGCTGGAATCTTCTATATTTCCCATTGCCAGACCAAGAAGGATTGGTTGTGATCCGATCTCGACCAAAACTTTGCATTCTGACCAGACAAGCTTGATGGCATCCGAGAATCTCACTGTGTCTCTCAGATGGCGTTCCCAGTATTTATTTTCAAATTCCATTTCGTTCATCTCTTTAGCTAAGGTACCCGAAATGTATATACAGTTCAGTTTTCCAATTGAAACAGTTCCTGCAATTACTCCAAATTCAGGAAGGACTGGTTCCATACTTCGTGAGTGAAAAGCATGAGATGCTTGGATAAGTACAGTACTTATAGAACTATTGGAACAAAAATTTTGAAAGAGCTTGACACCTTCTGAACCTCCAGACACAACTACTTCTTTAGCGGAATTGATTGCTGCAATATCAAGGTACACATCCTGGTCATTGACACAAGTTTTACTGAATTCCTTGATAAGGTGTGTGACTTGTTCCAGTGAAGTTCGAACTGCCAACATACTTCCAGGGGGTAAATGTTGAACCAGCTTAGTTCGTGAAATAACTAACTTCATGGCGTTTTCCAACGACAAAAGTCCGGCAGTGACACCAGCAGCAAATTCTCCCACGCTGTGCCCTAACACACAATCGGGCATTATTCCAAAATGTCTCCACAACTGAGATAAACAGTACTCAATGCAGAAAATAACTGGTTGACAGAATAATGTTCGATCTAAAAATTCTTCTGATTTGTAGAGAACATGCCTTAGTGATTCATTAAGGGAGTTCTGAAATAAACCTTCGCATCTGTCCATGGCCTTTCGGAATGCTGGAAAAGCCTCACACATGCCTTTGGTCATGCCAACGTGTTGTGATCCTTGTCCAGTGAACAGGAATGCTACTTTGGATTTGAGCGTTGATGCCTTTCCTTGGATGAAATTATCCTTTTCGAGTCGGGATAATAGTTGATTTGTGTCCGATGCCACGACAGCGAGACGGTGCTGGAGATGAGCTCTTCCAGTATTTGTTGCATAAACAATGTCGGTCAATGAAGGATTGCCGTTCAACTTCAAGAAGTCAATGTATCTCTTCTTCAGCTCTGCGAGAGCCTCCTCAGACTTTGCTGAGAGGGTAATCATTTCAGTAGATTGAGAATCTGCTCGAAGAAGTGGTTGTGACGGTGGTTCTTGAACAATTGCATGGGCATTAGTGGCACTCATGCTGAACGAACTAACTGCAGCAATCTTCGTCGGTGCCGTCCAAGGCGTCAGTTCCAACGGGATTTTTGCTGGAATTTTCTCAAGGTTAATTCTCGGGTTCAAGTTCTTTAGGTTAAGATGCGGTGGAATTGCTTTATTTTGAATACAGAGAATAACTTTGATCAAACTAGCGATTCCAGCAGCGGATTCGCAGTGCCCGATGTTTGTTTTTACAGAGCCGACAAGTAGTGGCACCACTCGGCTTTCGGAGTACACTTTACCGATGGCATACATTTCAGTAGGATCACCTGTGGGAACAAAATTGAATTTCGTAGAAATGCAAATCGAATGGGGGAAATTTCGATCCTTCAAGACCGAAAATGTAACGAAGTAGTTGAAAGTTGAAATTCTGTGTCGTGCGTAAGCAAAACGCAAACGAAAAGCGAAAAGGAAGAACTTCAAATTCGTATTCATAAATACCAGTGAAAGTCAACGGAAATTTTGATCATAGCCGGCAATTATAGCCTGAGGATATACAGGGTGAGTTTGTGAATGTATCCCCCTTTTGAAATATTCCTGATCAAAATCGGTAAAGACAATCATAATGAAAGTAAGTAATTCTGAAACTACAATTCATGGAAGGAGTTTTTGATTTTTTGGGGATTTTTAGACTAACGCCAAGTTAATTTTATCGACTTTCAAAAAAAAAGTGCAAAAATTAGCATTACGTTGACATCGACGATATCGCCCTAGCAACAAGGAAATCCAATAACAAGGCCCAGGATCATAATGCAAAGTATGCAGTAGCTTTCTCTTTTTTGACCATTTTGCGAAATTGTTTGATCAAATCGTCTATGCCAACGTAATGCTATTTTTTGCATTTTTTTCTTAAAAAATCGATAAAATAAACTTAGCGTTAGTCTAAAAATCCCAAAAAAATCCCAACATCCTTTCATTAGTTCCAGTTTCAGAATAACTTAGTTTCATAAAGATTCTTTTCACCGATTTTGATCAGGAATATTTCAAAAGGGGGATGCAATCACAAACTCACCCTGTATATACTTGAGTTTAATATACAGCTTCAATATTCCTACAAATACACACAAAGACTTGGCTTTATTCATATGTGAACAATCGAATTTGTTATCAGGTATATTTGCAATGGTCATTTTTCGCTAATGAACTTTCCGTATTCCTTGAACGCATTCCCCGAAATACTCATCTTGTACCATTTGCACTTTGCGCAAATTCCTGCATTGGTAGCAGGAATTCGTGCGTTCCCTTTAAAGTAAAATGGCAACACTTGCTAATTTTTTTTAAACTTTTGGTGCTCGACAAAGGAACCTCCGTTGATCTTGTATTAAGACAAGAAGCTTATAATATTTACTATTTCAATAGACGCTGATTCACTCTGGCAGTTTTCAATTTCGTGTCGCTCACAACAACATATAATATCGAAATTTTCATCTTAGAAACTCGACACCACACGATATGTGTATCTGTTAGGGAATCCACAACCGGAGGAAACCAACCACCGGTTGTCGATTAATTCCGATTAATGGTCGCCGATTAATCGGTTAATTTTATATTTTCAAATTTTATATTTTATATATATTTCTTTATATATAAATTCATTTAGAAAAAGTACTACCGCTCAAAAATCCACCGCAAATTTTGGAATTGTTTATTGTTTTTTCAGAAACTCCAGGAAATAAATATAACTTAAAATAAAAATAAGTGTCGAAAAAGACACGAAAAATACCTTCGCGGCGCACTAAAAAGTATTGAAACAAGTTGTAT